>LOJH01037649.1:0-15217 GCA_001685095.1 Ellobius talpinus | reverse complement strand
CTCCCTCCCTCCCTCCTTCCTTCCTTCCTTCCTTCCTCAAAGACTCTCTCCAGGGTAGCTCCTAGCTCTACTCCAGTGCAAGACTCTGTCCACCCTCTTAATAAACCCTCTAGACCCATTAAGATCAGCCCTATACCCTAAGCTGGATGCCACAATCACTTTTCAAGGAGATGGTCTGGAGTTAGCACTCGGTGTCTTTGGAGGGATTCTGGATCCTGGGTGCTTACTCTAGACTTTTCCTGACATATTTTCCTTCGCTGTTCAGAGCATAAACATTTGTGATTTTATTGGTGCTGCATAAATCCATGAAACATACATGTGACTATTTTCATGGATCCTGAACCATTCAGCTTCCCACCTAGGCACATATCATGAGTCAGCAGAAGCGAAGTTGGTATTACTACAGAGACCAAAGTTGTGCCTAGATGTAGTCAATACGAAGTAAATTTCTTGGGGTCTTTATTCTCAAAATGTGCTTGATAATCGGGCAGTGGTTTGACCTAAGACACACAAGAATTAATTCATATGATGAAGGCCCAAATCTAGGCTCTAAATTCTGTTATCTTCGAAAAAATATTTACTTATTTTTATTTTGTGTGTATGAATGCTTTCCCTGAATGTATGTATGTGTACCAAGGGTGTGTCTGGTACCTGCAGAAGCCAGGAGATGGCATTGGATCCCCACATGGGGATTCCAGTATGTGTACCAAGGGTGTGTCTGGTACCTGCAGAAGCCAGGAGATAGCATTGGATCCCCACATGGGGATTCCAGTATGTGTACCAAGGGTGTGTCTGGTACCTGCAGAAGCCAGGAGATGGCATCGGATCCCCACATGGGGATCCCAGAAGTGTATTCTTACCATATCTCCAGCCCTTGAATTCTGCTGTCTTGATGCTCAGCCTCCCAACACTCACTGCCAAGCCCAAGTTCTGAGGGTGTGAAAAGCAAGGCCACAGGGAAGACCAGAGAGCATTCACACCTTCTCTCCTGGGGTCTTTAGAATTCCCTGACTGCAATTCTCAGCTCAGAAACCTACTTGCAATGCATCCAATACATACGTTGGTAAGTGAATATATTTATGGAATATGTTACTGGAAGCAGAAAATCTATAAAAGTTACTGCATGGAAGCTAATGCTTGCTCATAGTTTCCAGGTTAATCTAATATTTTTTTAAAGATTGTGTGTGTGTGTGTGTGTGTGTGCACACTTGTGTGCACGCTTTCAGAGGTCAGGAGAGGGTGTCTCATTTCCCCAGGGTTGGAGTTATAGCTGGTTGTGAGCTACCTGACATGGGTCCTCTGAAAGATGAACAAACACTTTTAACTACTGAGCCATCTCTCTTGCCCGTCGATCTTTAATTTTTAAAGGAAGGTTGATTATAACTCTTTAAATTGATATTAGGACCCAGTAATGGCTTTTGATCCACAGCACTGTTCTGATTTAATCTGGGTGAGCCTTGTGGCTTCCCCAGCCCCAGAGTGGGGGAAATGCTGCTGATATGAACACACACACACGATAAAGGTTAGCCATCACGAACAGGCAGCACTAACACACCTCACAATCACACCAAATTAGCACCAGCAGTAGAAAATATATTTGTGGTGTGAGCCAATATTGACTGGGTGTTTAATTTACCTTGTCATTAAATTAATTAATTAATTGTCATAAGTAATCATGTGTCAGATTGCCGTGCCAATCCTCCTATATGGGTCGTAGGACTACCCACAAATGTCAGTCTAGGAAGGTGACTCTCCTGCCCAACATCACACAGCTCTGCTAGAGCCGGGGTTATGACCCAGGGAACTGAATTTGGCACATGGTTTGTTGGAAGGCTTTGCCCTCCTGGGCTGTGCCAGTTGAATTCCCAAAGCCCAGTTTGTACCACCGATCTGCTCACGCCCCCTCTGCATCACGGCCTAGCTGCCAGGACCAGTTCTAGCTTCTTGACCAAAATGAACTTCTAGATTCAGATCATCTCATTCCATCCCTAGAACCACACCTACTTCCTTGTGCAGGGGGCACTGTCCCCACCACGAGGGGCATGTCGTTCCTTCCTCAGACTCACAGATAAGTGGCTACTGGTATGGAGTCTACCTTCTCTTTGAGGCAGGCTTGGTCTTCATGGCACTTGCAGATGCTCACTGAGCAAATCAGGGACTAGAGGACTGCTTGTCACTAACTTCGTTCTTGTGACCCTAGCAAACTTTGGGCAGTTTGCTTTAGTCGAATATCTCACAACTAAACTAGCTGAATGTAAAAACTAAACTAGAGGCATTGCTTGCATGTGACCTTTGAATGCTGCGGTCAGCCTGTGCTGCAGGTTTGCGTCCCTGCACTGGCCAGCTGGTAGGTAGCTTTAGGCAAGACACTTAACCTCTATCTATGCTTCTGTTTCCTTACCAGCAAAGCCTCTCTTGGCTGCTCTGGGAATTAAATGTGTCCATACATGCCCCCAGCACACAATTAACGCTCAATATGTATTAATTATTAACTTCAGAAACCCCATTTTCAAAGGCCTCAACTAGATGTCAGTTACCATCAAAACAGGAGCACCTCACAGAAATATATATTACCACGGCTGCTAAACTAGTGGGTGACAACGCTCCCACCAGTGTGGCTCTTCTGACTGAACACAACAGCTTTAAGATGAAGAATGCAGCTGCATGCCAGTTCCCAAGAACGCAGCTACCAACTGGGATGTCCCCAAGCAGAGCAGAGGCAGGGAGAGTCTGCCTTCCCCTCTTAACATAGCAATTCAGTAAATATTTATGTTTCTGAACAGATAGGGGGTCAGGGAGAGTTCACACATAAATTGGCGTTTAGCAGAGCGAGAAGTGCTCGGGTGAGAATGGAATGATTGGAGAACGAGCTCCCTGGAAGCCTGCAGCGACCTGCGGCTCTTGACAGAGGATGGGGAGATGGCACAGGAGAGTGTTCCTGTGCATGGCGCTGGGATTCATGTATGGGTGGAGGACCAGCCGGAGAGAACACATTGCCTCAACACACCTTGTATTTTTCTTACCCACTGCTATGCCTTGAATGGGCTTTGTGTCTCTTCCCACCCCCTCCCGGCCCCTTCTTCACATAATGGTTGTATTGATGGTATTGGGGAAATGATTAGGTTTGGAGGAGGTCATGAGGTTGGGGCCTCCAGATGAGATTGGGGGCTTCCTAGGAGAGGGAAGAGGGGGCCTAAGCATGGGCCTCCCCCACGTTCCGTTCTGCTATGTGATGCCCTCCATCACATAGTCACAAAGCAAGAAGATGCTCCCTTACATGGCATTTCCTGAACTTCAGATTTCAAGAGGCAAAAGCAATGTCACACCCAGGGTACAGAGTTCCAGAACAATTTGCAATTGGCTGGCATGGGCTACTGTTCTCACGGTCTCCATCTCTGTGACTTGGTTCCATTTTATGGAAGAAGCAGGGGTTTAGAGGAGCTAAATAACCAGCTGGAAATAACAGGAAGGTCATCAGGAGGCTGTCATGGCTTCTCTCAGGGGCAGGATGAGCTCTGTCCGCCTCCTAACTGTGTGACTCTGGAAGGTTTCTCAAGCTAAGATAATAGTTTGTTAGATGCTTTGCCAACTGCAATGCTCTATGTCAGTAAAAGGGATTAAGAAATTTTGATTAATGCCATTGTTACTGTCTTCATCATCACCCTCATTTTTGATTTTATTTGTAAGCAAAATATTCTTAAGAATGCAAACCATGAGCTAACTTAAGCAGATGGGGACGTTTAAGGGTACTCTGGTGAAAAATGAATACATATCCAAGGAATAAATAGTGGGCCAGGCTGTGGGCCTCTAGCTCCATGAGGCAGCTGCCACTGTGGCCCCCGCTGACGCTGGCGGTCCGTGTGTGAGGACGCTGATGCTGACCACACCTAGGAGCCATCAAGTCCTGACACGGGCTCAGCGGCTAGTCTCTCCTAAGCATGACTCTTTGGGAGTCTTCTCTAGTTTCAGCCCAAGCACCACAAAGGTGCAGTGAGAACGAACCCTTTCTGGGAGAGCAACAGAGCAGTCGGTCACTGTGCTGCTGTCTCCAGAGATGCTCGGGGCCAGAAGCCTTGCAATGGCAGCTTTCTGCCTGGCTAAAGTGTCAGCAGAAAGCCCATTAGTGGAAATTGATAAATTAGGAACTTCAGATTTCTGCATTTCTTGTTAGACTCTGATATGGGTATCTGATTTGGTTTATCAGTGGCCAGAGAAAGAGGCTGAGACAGGAGGGCAGAAGAAATGTATGTATTGAGTACAGAGCATAGCCTTCCCACCCTGGCTCATGCTTCTCATCACAGAGGTCAGGATGCTCCAGTTTACACAGTGGATAAAGGACAAGGCTAGGACTTGAACCCAGGACTCTCAGATTCTACACTCGGCATTCGGGATTCATGTATGTATGTGTGTGTGTGTGGTATATATGACATATGTGTGTGCTGCACCTGCCTGTGGAGGCCAATGGTGGACACTGGCTGTGCTGCTTGATTGTTTTCCACCCTATTCTTTTGAGTCAGGGTCTCTCACAGAGCCTGAAGGTAGGGCTGGTGACCACCAAGCCCCAGAGAACCTCATAGTGCTGAATAAGTTACTGGCTGTTGTACGGCCATCCCTTCTTTTGTGTATATGTGTTAGGGATTTGAACTCAGGCCCTTAATTCCTTTGAAGCAGGCACTCTTACCACATGTTGGTGTTCTGACTTTGGTTGGGTGTGGTTTCCCTTCATATGGAGCTAGTTTTGGAAGGATCTGAATGTTTGAGCAGGTGTGTGCAAATGGGGAGGCCAGGGGTAGAGATGGGGATCAGAATAGCATTTTGAATAGGAAAAGACCCAACAGAGACATACACAAAGGGACCTGCACTTAGAGCTCAGGGGCAGAGTTCTTGATTAGCATGTGCAAGGCTGTGGGGTCAATGACCACCATTGGAAACATGAAGCTAAGAGAAGCCATGCATGCAGTCGGTTTATGTTGCACACAATGGCACACACCTGCAATTCCAGCATCTGGCAAGGGGAAGCAAGAAGAACAGGAGCCCAACGTCAGCCAGCCTTGGCTACACAGAGAATTGAAGCACAGCCTGGGCTGCAGGAGACTCTGTCTGAAACAAACGAAACAAGTAAAGAAACAAACAAAACCCCTGTTCCCTTAAGGCCTCCTCGTGTCCTGGTTACTGTGTGCATATTATTCCCAGTTCCCATGGCAACAGTGCAAGCTAGGTGTCATTCTCTTATTTTATGTTTTCTCTTGTTCTTGTTTTAGCCATGAGAAAACAAAAGCTCAAGGGGGTAAAAGTGAATTACTCTAGATCACATGGTTCTCTTATGTCTGGGTCTATATTTGAAACCGAATAAATGTTGAAAAGGCAAGAAAAGCATTGCACACCTAGCACCACAGGCTGAGTCACCAGGTAACATCGTTACTAAATCCCCTTTCTTATTTCAGCACTGCAGGGGCACAAGCTGGCACCACATACATTATCAATGTCTCACGTGCTTGTATGTGCCCTTGCACACATGTGGAGGGCAGAGGTGTGTATGGTTTGTCCTCCTCTGTTGCTCTCAGCTCTACATTTTGAGGCAGGGTCTCTCGCTGAACCAAGAGCTCACTGGTTCAACTAGGCTAGCTAGAGAGCGAGGCCCCTGGATCCTCTCATGCCTGCCCATCCAGCACGAGGGGGATCTGAACTCGGGTATTTGTGCGTGCACAGCAAGCATTTTACCTCCTAGCCACCAGCCTAGCCCATACATTACCAACTAAACCCCAAACTTTGTGAAACCACGCTAAATCTTAGAGCAAGGGTGGAATTTGGTATTTTCAAGTCCATTCTACTGACATAGGGCTATAATGAGTTGTCAGCTGGCATTAGAACACACAGTTGTAGGTCACGACATGGATGAATGACCTTGAGCAGAAAGGAGTCAGGTTATTCCTGGAGTTCAGACTATGGGGAGAGAAGATGTGGGAGACAAAGCCTGCAGTGTGGACTGAGCCTCCTGCTAGAAGAGATACATTTTCATAATATCAGTGGACAGGAAAAGCAGAGTGCATGTGTCAGAGAATGCTGGCCAAAGACTCAGTGTGGTCCTTAGGGAGGGTACCTTCAACTGGGTTCAGAGACACTGATGCCTGACCCAGCAGGGTAGGGTTCAAACTGTCCAGGAGAACGAGCTGGGTGCAAGGTTTGTGCAGAAGGCTTGTCTCAGAAACAAAGCATCCATGTCTGGGGAGAAGCCCACATCTGGATCTTTCAGATGGTCCCCAGTTGTATTTACATAGAGGCGGAGCATGAATATCTGGGAGGGACACATCCATAGACAGCAAGGCCAATACATCTTTCCCCCTCCACAGCCCACAGGGGAGAGGGCTGTTATCACTTGCTTACCCAAACCCAGTCAGGAAATTGACTGAATTCCTGCTGGGCTGAAGTTTTATCAGTTTTGCTTAACATAAGCAGAGGGTGGTATTTTTAGTTCTCTGTGTGTCAGAAAGGCCCCTAAACATTTTGGAGCTAACATGTGTTCTGCAGAATGAAGGTCCTGGGGAGGCCTGGGCACATACAAAAGCATAAATCTTACTTTCTTTAGTCCTTCAGCGTTTGCTCTTAGAATCCTTTGTTTTCAGCTGGGATAGGAAAGGCATGGTCCTTAGCCTGGTGCCAGATTCTGTGCTGGACTCTGCAGACCAGAAGGGGAGGCATCGGGAGGCATCTTTTCCCCCATGTTAGGGATTTGAGAAAGAAAGGCTTGCAGTGTCAAAGGGATGCACACCTTCATGACACCAGGACATATCCTAGAGCTCTGGCTTCTACATTTATGCCCACCATTACACCCTGAATACATTTACATAGCCTTGTTACTGGGGGGGACCCCTCACCATTTAAATAGGGGGGCAGTGTTGTTGAGAGTGGACTAAGAGAAAGGTATTCTTGTATACTCCCCCACTAAAGCCGTCCCATACCCTATCCACAGTTTACAGATGAGAATCCAGGATCAGACAGGTGAAATGCTTACTCAGGGGGGCACTTTAGGAAGAGGGTATGGGCAGGAGTCACATCTCAGCTGTCCTGCCCAAAGTGCAAACTTTAAACCGACCTATACTGCTTCCTCCTTGCTCATCCCCGTTCTAATTTGTACCAATTTTCTATCATCTCATTTTTAATAGCACCAGCTCCTCTGGCGGTCCACTTCGCTTCTGGTCTGCTCACAGCAGTTCCTTGGTAGCCTGGAACTGAGCAGCACTCTGGGCCAGGGAGAGGGCTTCACTGAGAGTGAGCTGGCTGGAGTGTGGCCCTGTGCCCAGCCTGACTGTGGGGACATCTCTAATCAGTGGCTGCCAGGCAGATGACAGATGGCACCACTATTTGCCGGAGCCATCTTGCCTCCTGTTGGAGGTTTGTCAGAGGCCTGGCATCAAAGGACAGAGACTCTGATCCCGAGCCAGAGGGTTCCCCTTCAAAGGGCTGGGCATGTCCAGGACTCAGGGACACAGCAGGACGTCAGTCTGCAGGAGGCTTTAGGATGGCTGTGCTGTCTACAATCCTGCTCCGTCCAGGTTTTGCTCCCGAAGCCACAGATTAGTCCAAGTCCCTCTTACAGAATCTATCACCTCAGAGCTCAGACAGAAGGTGACACTCAATGGGTGCTTGATGTTTCTTGGTCTCATTTCTACTGAGTCATCATTACGTGACCTCCACTCTGGAGACTTGGCTATCTGGGGACAACTCTGCTTACCAGCTTTTACTTCCTGTTATGGAGTCAAAAATCTGCCTCTGTTCGGCTTCCTTCTGTAGGCCTCAACTCTATTCCCTGGAAGTCTAGGAAATATGTCTAGTGTTTTGTTCCCCAGAATAATCCTTCCAGACTGAAGATAGGGCCAGTCTGTGTCCTTGAGTTTTCTGTCAGAGACAGAGACCTTGAGTCTCTGATTGTCTTCAAGTCCCTGCCTTCTTGGTAATTTCCCCCCAGGTCTGTCTTCCTTAGGATCCTCTCCCTCTTTTAATCTGGCCCTTATAAAATCCTGGGGTGTGGACTGAGGAGCTGGATTGGATTTGGTCTCCAAGGAACCACAAAGCTGACAGAAGGTCAAACACATCTATTCTTGGGTCCAACACAGAGGAGGCAAAGGAACAACGGACACAGATGGCCTAAGGACAGAGATAGGACCTCTAAAACTCTAGACCTCTGCTCTCTGGGGAGACGATCTCTGAACTCAGCCACCAGGCTGAGTCTGGAGTCACCCAGTAGACCAGAGAGGAATATGTTCTTCATTGTCCCTTGGCTTTCCCATGGGAAGCTGCTGGGGCCTTGATAGATTGATGCCTCTCTTTCCACTGCATCCTTCTCCATCCTCCCCAGGAAGCCAGTCCCATCCACTTCTCAAATCCTCCTGGACTCCAGTTTCTTCATGAACACCACCTTGGGACATTCCCTACCTCTGTCAAAGTTCACTGACTAGTATCTCTGTTCTTTCTCCCAGGAAGCCCTGGCAAGAGTTGAGGCTGCATCTCAGTCTATTTGGGTGCCAACTATGCATGAAGTTTTCTTTTCTCCCGACTTTCCTTGGGCTGGGTCTAGACCTGCACTATGAAATATTCAGAGTCGAGCAGAGACACTGATTGATTGAACACGTCCTACTGAGGCCAAGTCTTAGCCTGCAATTACCCGGGCTCCCACCAGGCCTCCTCCTCAGCAGATGGGGAGGGGGAAACTGAGGGTGGGTGCTACCAGGCTCTCAGGGCAGCAGGCAGCAGTTCATGGCTTCTGGAAACAGTAAAACATTCAGTGAAATGCTTCTCAATGGCTATCACGCTATGGGCTCAGAGCCTTCAGGGACTGACCCAGGATCAGAGTGTGGCAGGGGCAAGAACTCCCCCCCATTTTTAAAAAAATATGTTTTAAGATAATTCTTTGAGAATATCATACAATGTATTTTATTCCCCTTCCTTCTCCCCTCAGATACATTCGTAGGGACTGTCAAATTATTATCTATATTTCATAACCACTTTTTCTTAGTTTATTTCTGTGACTTCCTGAGATTCAGGTAAGTTACATAAATTATTTTAATTGCATCACATCCAAGTTTATCCCAGTTGATATTTTAATTGTCTACTATGTTTATCTATTTAATTACTGTGTGTGTGACTGGGTTTATCATGGTGCAAGCCTGAAGGTCAGAGGTCACCTTCTAGGAGTTGGTTTCTCCCATCATGTGTAGCCCACGGATAGAACTCAGGTTGTCAGCCTTGTAGGCAAATGACTATACCTGCTGAGCCATCTTGATGGCCTAATATCTCAAAAGTTTATGTTTCTTTAATATCCCTGTTTTCTGATTGGGCATCTCCATAGCCACCTGTTCCTATTTCATTTAATAATTTTTAATCCTTCAAGAAAAACTTTGCATTTACTCTGTGTGGCTTTCACATCGTGTATCTTGATCAGTTTTGGTCAGCCCACGGGCTCTCCCCATCCTCACCACCAGCCAGGAGCTTCTTATTTTTATCACCTCTGCTTACAGCATCCTCTCCTCAGTCACTAAACACCTGCTCAGGTGGCTGGAGCCCTAGGCCCAATGAGCCTAGCCTTTCCCAGACGTACATTCCAAACCCCAACTTCTCTTTAGAGAACACCTCCCTGGAATCAACATGAGTCCTGAGATTTGAATATGGGTAGCAACAGCCTGGGATCCCAAGGAACACATGAGACTTGGTGTCAGTGAGGGAGGGTGAGGAGCAGCTACGGTCCAGAAGTGAGGGAACAGAGGCTGCCAGCTTCTTCCTGGGTCCTTCCACAGCCTCAGTCCTCCATACAAGATGTTTAGTATCATATCTATGCCTGAGGACTTCCCTGATCTTCCAGAACACACACACACACACACACACACACACACACACACACACACGGAGAGAGAGTCAGCTGTCAAGTGTCAGAATTTCTGTATGGTGCATGGACTACAACACCCCTTAGGCACACAAGGCTGGTTGGTGAGGGCGTCCCAGAAAGGGACATCACATAGAAAGCAAGGCAGAGAGAAGTAAGTGGCTTTGGCAGAATCTCACTTGCTTGTCTGGGTACTCAAGTTTGGAAGTGTTGGAGAAATGTCCTTTAATGATGGGAAAACCCTAAGTGCCTAAAGCTGCCTCCATTTCCAGTCATTAGGGCAGATATTAGGGCCCTCTTGCCAGTAGCTGGGTGGCCAGGCAATTTTCATTTCAATAATTAGCCTCTGTAAGTCTCACAGAACTGGAGACAGATAAAGGCAGGACCAGCCTCTCACGAAGCTAATTGTGCCCAGAGTTGTACACGCCTAATCAAGCCGGGACTGCCTCCATTCCTTTCATCCAAAGGCTCAAAAGACTTCGCCATCAGTAATTAAGCCTCCTAAGTGTCTTAAGGAAAGGAATTCTCTGGGGCAGTCAGAATGGAGAACACTCTGCCAGGGTGGAGGTGGTGGAGAAGGTAGCCATGGTGCTAACTGCTAGAACAGTAGGGAGCCAAGAAGAGGTCTCCATCCTTGAGAATGGCCCTCAATGGCTACTCACCTCTGAACTTTCTGCCACAACAGGGTAACTGATGGCTTCAACTCTACCTGGCTAAGCCACAATAAGCCTTTCTTAATTAATAACAGGGCTATTCTATGAAAGATATGTCTGTTAAAAAGTTCCGACAAGGGTGATTAAAAACCACTCTCTCAGGTTCTCAGACTTGGAAGGGAATGTACATGAGGGAGCCATCCAAGACCCGTCTGATGCTGGGCGACTTCTGTCCATCCACACAGACCCCGCCAGCCCTGGATGGACCTGCGATGACAGGCCGCTTATGCATATCACATTGCATCCCCCGATCCTGGCCTTACACGGCCCATTCTGCTAAGTGAGCTAACACTTAACTTTCTTTAGAAGAGATTTCCTGCTGCCCTAGCTCTGCTTTAGAAAGCTCACAAAAAAGAAAACCCTCCTCCAGGAGAAGACTTCTTCTCCCCAGGCTCTAGAAAGCAGTAGAACATAGTGGATAAAGATGCAGGCTTTTTATCAAAAGCACCATACAAACAGGAAAAAAAAAACTGGTAAGTCATCCTTCTCTGAAATTCCTGTGTTTTACAAAAGTCTGAGGAGGCTGAAAAGTCGAGCTACAAAGTGGGAGAAAATTTCTGCGAACCACCCGCTGACAAAGGCCTAGTAGGGAGGTCCCACCAGGAACCCAGAGCTCAATAGTGAACTAAACAAACACTCCAAAGAGATGAGTAAATATCTTACCAAAGAGGCTATACAGATGGCAGAGAAGCCCAGGGGGGTGGAAATGCTCGGCATTGTTAGCCACCAAGGAGATGGGAATGGAAATCACTATGAACTACTGCCCTATAC
Organism: Ellobius talpinus; assembly: GCA_001685095.1. Taxonomy (NCBI): domain Eukaryota; kingdom Metazoa; phylum Chordata; class Mammalia; order Rodentia; family Cricetidae; genus Ellobius; species Ellobius talpinus. The sequence goes on along the minus strand of LOJH01037649.1, from coordinate 3,856 downwards.
GCATCAGCAGGGCTAAAGTGAAAAATAGCAACAACTCTTAATGCTGACAAGGATGCAGAGAAACTGGATCATCCATGCATTGCTGGTAACAATGAAAAATGGCACAGTCCCCCCTGGAAAATAATTTGGCAAATTGCTTAGAAAACGGAGCATGCAATTACTGGACAAGCTAGCAATTGCACTCTTGGGCATTTAGCCCTCAAAAATGGAAACTTATGTGCACACAAAAGCCTACATGACAACATGTACTGGAGAGATACTCTGAATAGCCAACAGCTGGAAATGGGCCAGATGTCGCTTGACAGGGGATTGGTTATATCAAAGTAGAATCCCATGGAATACCACTTGATGAAAAAAAGGAATGACCTAATGACAACACTCATGAATCTCCAGGGACTTATACTGAGTGTGTGTGGGTGCAGCACAGAAATCAAGCACTTCCATAACATTTTGGAAATGCCAGCGCTTCAGGAGGACAGACCAGAGAGGGATCGGGTGGAGCGAGGCTGCAAAGGGCATCGTGAGGGAAGTCTGTGCTGGAGGATGTCACACCACCTCTCCTGCAGACTCAGATGTCCCCGCTGTCACATTCCTCAGAACTAACCAAGGACTCTCACATGAAGTAAGAAACGGTGGTAAGGAAATGGAGTGTCTTAATGCTAACATCCTGGTGGTGACATGTGCTCTTGCGTTACCGGCTTGCAAACTTCGACCGGAGAAACCGTGTACACGGGACGCACAGAGTATCTCTGCGTTATTTCTGTATGTGCACCACAATTAGCTCGACAAACTATTTTTAAATAAGGGTTTCAAGTCAATGCATTTTGAGTCAGGCACACCTGCATTTGACCGCTGAATCTGCTTATGTGCTCCTGTGTTCATTTGGACAAATAAAGTACCTGAGCCTCAGTTTCCCCATCCACAAAATGAGGGTAGTGCCTGTCATTCTGCAGGGCTGTCCTGAGGTTTAGATAAGATAATAGAAGTACTCCACTCTGGCCCTGGCACAGAGCAAGGGCTCAGTCAACAACAGATGTAGACCACGCCTCTTTATCCAGGATAAACGTTTCTGTACCTTAGCCCGGTTCATTTATCACCTGCCCTTTCTCCTTTCTGCCCATCTTCCTCTGAAGAAAAGGTTATTTTTGGTCAATATTCCTCTTTAGAGACCAGATGACACCGGGTGCACTTGGGGAGGTCTGACTTCAGATGCTATGTCACCTTGATAATGCCAGGTTGACAATGACAGAGCCTGGTGAGTCTCATTACCACGGACAACACTGACATCTTAGGATTCTAGCCACAAAGACACACTTTTCATGCCATTTATTTTCTATGTGATATCTTTTTCCCTAAGAAGGAAGCAGGTGGCCGGGCGGTGGTGGCGCACGCCTTTAATCCCAGCACTCAGGAGGCAGGGGCAGGCGGATCTCCATGAGTTTGAGGCCAGCCTGGTCCACAAGAGCTAGTTCCAGGACAGGCACCAAAAAACTACAGAGAAACCCTGTCTTGAAAAAAAAAAAGAAGGAAGCAGGTGACCCAGCTTCATATTTATCCAACCCTGGGTATCGGTATTAATACAAACACCACAGGCAAGATGTCTCGCTTTTCTTTCTAAATCTCCAAGATGTCCCTGGAACCTAAGTATGCTGATAGACAGCTACAGTAATGACTCCTAATGAATCACATCTCCTTGTATTCAGACCCTGTGCACCCTAACCCTGCCTCCAGGGTTGGCCATGTGTCTTCCATCTTGTGAACCGTAAGCCTGAAAACAAACTCAAAGCAGAGGCAAGGAAGACCCCTGAGTATCAGGGCTTGCTTTTTTTTTTTTTTTTACTGCTGTTGGGCAATTAGCAAGATTCAAAGGACTTTGGATCTTGCTGCTAGACCCAGGGCTGAGCAGCAAGCTTTTACTGGATTTAGCCACCTGTGCGAACCCCTAAGCGCACTCACCTACCCGGCTCCATGACCTTCGGAACCAATGAAGGATTAGTGTAAGTTACTAGATTTTAGGGTAGCATATTACATGATAAAGAGAAATTGCTATAAGCATTACTGTAATTTCCATATCATAGGTGAGGCGACTGAGTGAGACTCAGATGATTCAATGAAAAACAGCACCTTAGAACTTGCATACCTCTCCCTCGTTTTTTGCATGATTTAAGCTACCCCTCTTCCAAAGCTTACTGCTTATATTGGTATTAGTCTCTAAGTGACTGCTTAGCCATATGTTCTAAGCTGTGTGCTCCCAAGCCCCTCAAACAGTAGGCACTTACTATATAATGATTGGTTAACTGGATAAAAGCGTAATATCTCTGAGTAGCTGGGCTATCTCAGGCAGGAGACTCACACCCAGGGAGGAGGACCCTGTTGCCCAGTTGCATAGCTAGCAGGGCCTGAACTCTGGCGAAGCTCTGCTCTTCTAGCCCAGAGTGCAAAGGTCTGCCCTTCAATTTTCCATGCATCCCGAGGGCGAGTCAGATGAGGAAAGGAGTAGCTGCCCCCACAGTTAGGAGGGATCGTTCCTGGATGGATTCCATATGCTTCAGGAATGCCGATCTCCGTGCTAAGAGGATTCTGATCGAAACGAGCTCCCAGCTGGAGCAGAAGCATACCGGCGCGAACCCCGCTGCTTGGGATGAGAGACGCCGGTCAGTTGAAATCCTGGGTGAAGTTGTGCCGTCCACCCCCATGCAGACCCAGAAACATGACTGCTATCCTGCAGACTCAAGGCACAGAACAGCCCCGTCTCTCCTCAGCCCAAGGTCAGGCTGTATGTGGGATCAGCTTCAAATGCCTGCATCCTTTTGTCCAGTCCTCCTGTTCTGTTTACTACACCGAAGTGATGCTCTCAGTATGTCCCTAACCACTGGGTCCCAAGAACCCCGACTGTACCTGAGATGGTGTTTATCTTTACAGCAGCCATCAGGCACCGAGACCAAGCTGTATCCCTCTGTTGCCTCCGCGAGCTCCCGTGAACTGTCTCCTGGGTGGCTGTGGCGTCTCTCTGCCTTTTAGGAGGGTCTTGAGTTAGTCCCCTCTGTGGGGAAGCCCTGGCCCTTGCCCTTCCACAGGCTAATGTTACACTTGGGTCATGGCAGCCTGGCTTCCTGGGGACTTTGTTCTCTTGATCAGAGACCTAAATTTGTTTTCATTAAGAAATGCTGCCCGTCACTCCATCAAGTCTGCCCTTTTGGGTTGTTAACCTCAATTAATGGTGCCTGCCTTGGAGGCCACTCTGCAGGAGAGAGAGGGGGCAGGCCACTGGGTCTCAGCAGGCTGGATTTCAGGGGCTGCGTCTGACTCTGACTAGGCGGCAGAAACCCCCATTTACCTGGCTGTCTTCTTAACAGACCACCCACCCACACTACCTTAGAGAGGGGTCCACCGAGAGCTGTGGCCACCGAGAGCCCTCACTCTGGGGTCAGGATTCACACCCCTGCTCTGTTGTGTCCTAGAGCATACCATGACACTCCCTCCTTTCCCTACCTCCCGCTTTCCTCCTCTCCAAAGTGGAGACACTGATTCTACCCCTCTGCTGGGCCAGCTGCTGATTTAACAAGGCAAAGCACTTAGAACAGACCACAGCTAACACTTGGCGGGCTCCCCCTCCTGCCCCATGTGTGTGTGTGTGTGTGTGTGTGTGTGTGTGTATAAGGAATATGCATATGTGTGTGGATGTGAGAACTGTCCACCTCCTATTGTCCACCTCAGTTTTTTGAGACAGGGGCTCTCACTGGCCTGGAACTTGCAAAGTAGGCTCTGCTGGACAGCTGGTGGTCCTAAGACTTCCGGTCTCTGCTTCCCCAGCACCAGGATCCACAGTACATGTTAGTGTTTTTATTATTATTAT
>LOJH01037648.1:0-15547 GCA_001685095.1 Ellobius talpinus | reverse complement strand
AAAATATATAAAGAACTCAAGAAACTAGACATTAAAATACCAAATAATCCAATTTTAAAAAATGGGGTAACAGATCTAAACAGAGAATACTCAACAGATCTCAAATGGCTGAAAGACACTTAAGGAACTGCACAACATTCTTAGCCACCAAGAAAATGCAAATCATAATAACTCTGAGATACCATCTTACACCAGTCAGAATGGCTAAGATCCAAATTACCAATGATAGCTTATGTTGGAGAGGATGTGGGGTAAGGAGAATGCTCCTCCATTGCTGGTGGGAGTGCAAACTTGTACAGTCACTTTGGAAATCAGTATGTCAATTTCTCAGAAAATTGGAAATCAATCTACATCAAGATCCAGCAACACCACTCTTGGGTATACACCCAAAGGATGCAAACCCATACCACAAGGACATGTGCTCAACTATGTTCACAGAAGCATTATTCATAATAGCCAGAACCTGGAAACAACTTAGATGCCCCTCAATTGAAAGATGGATAAAGAAAATGTGATACATTTCACAGTGGAGAAAAAAAATGGTGTCTTGAAATTTGCATGCAAATGGATGAAACTAGAAAAAAAATCCTGAGTGAGGTAACCCAGACCCATAAAGACAAACACGGTTTGTACTCACTCGTAAGTGATATTAGATGCAAAGCAAAGGATAACCCAGCCTATAGTCCACGACCCCAGAGAAGCTGGGGAACAAGGAGAACCCTAAGAGAAACATACATGGATCCCTGAGGGAAGGGGAAATAGACAAGAACTCCTGAGAGAATTGGACGCTTGGGTAGGAGAGGGGTAGGAGGGGAGGGAGGAGGAGAACATGAGGGAATGGAATGATGGAGATGAGGGAGAGCAAGGAAAGAGGTATCTTGATGGTGGGAGCCATTATGGGGCTAGCAAGAAACCTGGCACCAGGGAAATTCCCCCAGGAATACACAAGGATGACACCAGGTAAGACCCTAAGCAATAGTGGAGGTTCCTGAACTGGCCTTGCCCTGCAATCAGATTGATGACTACCTTAATTGTCATCACAGAACCTTCAGCTGGCAACTGACAGAAACAGATGCAGAGATCCACAGCTAAGCTCTGGGTCAAGCTTCCAGAGACCAGTCGCAGAAAGGGAGGAGCAATAAATATGAGCAAAGGGGTCAAGACCGTGATGGGGGAAGCCCATAGAAACAACTGACCTGAGCTAGTGGCTGACAGCAAGAGGAACCTGCATAGGACCGAACTAGGCCCTCTGAACGTGGGTGACAGATGTGTGGTGGCAGCAGTAGGTCCAGGATTTACCCCTAGTGCTTGAACTAGCTTTTTGGAACCCATTCCTTTTGGAGGGACATTTTGCTCAGCCTAAACTTACGGGGGGGCGGGGGGAGCTTGGTCCTGCCTCAAAGTGATGTGTCAGACTTTGATTACTCCCCATGGGAAGCCTTACCCTCTCTGAGAGGTGGACAGGGGATGGGGTGGGGAGTGAAAGGAGGGGAAGGAGTGAGAACCGGGATAGGTATGTAAAATGAGAAAAGATCATTCTTTAAAAATTAACTAATTAATTAAAGAAGAAAGACAGAACGGAAATGAAAACGGTCGAGCGCAGATGGCTGTCCCCTTTAATTCCAGCACTCGGGAGGCAGAGGCAGGTTCCCTGTGCGTTGAAGGCCAGCCTGGATTACATAGTGAGTTCCAGACAGCCGGGTTTCTACATAGAGAAACCCTGACTCGAAGAAAACAAACAAACAAACAAAAAATATAAACGATGTTCTCCGTGCTTAAAAAGCTACAATCAGTAAGCCTCATCAAGATCCCGAAACCGGAGTCAGCGTCCTTCCTCAGCTGGGCCACCCAGCATCAACACACCCCCCTAAACTTAAGATCGAAGACACTTCTCAAACTTTTCTCTACCCAATAAAATGACTACCACGATACCGCCCACGATTCTGCTTATGCTCACTACTCACTCACCATAGAACGGTACCCCCTGGCTACACACGGGCGCAGCCATGACAGTTCCGCTCAAAGCCGCGTCTGTGACAGTCTACGGATTCCTATATAGGTTAAAAAGCCTAAGTTCGCAGCGGCCGTAGACGGCCACGTGTTCGGGGTGGGGACGGGTGGGAGGACTCCCAGAAGAATGGTTTCTATTCTCGGATGAAGAGATAGACCCTAGACCACGCAAGAGTCTCCGTAAGAGGCCACGGAGCTTATAAAGAGCATGTATGGTTGTTTCTATAAACTTAACATATTCAAGAAGTAACTCTGAACTTGCCGGGGGCAGAGTGGCAGCTTCTGAGAGCGCCTGCGCCATTTTTTAGTGCGGAGGCGAGGTTGCCAGGCAACCGAGACGCCGTGGTCCCAGACTCTAGGTTTTGCTAGAGATCATGGCCAAATTCGTGATCGCGGGTGAGTTCTTCTTCAATTTCCCATAGCCGATAGTCAGCCTTGTTAAGTGCCTTCTATTCCGCAGCCCATCCTCTGATGAACCACCTCAGGCTGTTAGGCAGTGGCGGTGTGCCAAACTCTAGTGAGCACTGGGGACACGGTGGGGAAAAATCTTCATCTTTGCCCTTGGCGAGTTTTAATTCCCACGGCGGTAAAAGCATATAGAGAATTACTTTGATCTGCCGTGATTAATGCAATGAGGGAGAGGTGCACAGGCCTCTGGGCGAATATTCTCTTAATGTGGGGGTGTGGGATAGAGAAGGGATGAACACAAGGAACTAAGCAGAGAAACTGTTAAAGGAACTATCCCAGATAAGGGCTAAAAGAGTTGCAGTCTAATGGAGGAACTGGATGTGGGAGTATGGCAGGACGTGGGGTTAGACTTACAAAATAGAAACGAGACTCTTGTATCTCACAAACACCTGGGGGAGGGGGAATGTTTGAACTAAATCTTGAACACAAAGAAGTGTCATTGGAAGAATTTAAGTAAAAGAGTGTCAATGGATTTGCACTTTTAAAAAACTCATCTCCGTAGCCAGAAGCAACAACACCACCTAATGCAACAGGATGCTTACTGTGTGTCTGTCTCCTCCCTTCTCCCCGAGTTGTTTAAAAGAGCTCACGGCTGTTCTATCTCTAGCCCTTCATTCCACTCAATCTGGCTTCTAGTTTTGCCTTATATGCAAACTGGTGTTTTTGTTTTGTTTTGTTTTGTTATTGTTGTTTTTTCCGCAATCACCAATGATCTCTCAGACAAACTGTTCAGTTTTTGTCTTAGTTTATTTTGGGGTATAGACCAGAGAAGACTGCTTGGACTTGGGTTTAAGCCAACAGAAAGTCTTTATTAGCCAGCTGGCAACTACACTAGGTGTTCCGGATCCCAGAGTAGCCCTGAGTCTTTCTCAGGGTCAGCTTTTAGGCACAAACCCATGTTCTGGGTTGACATACTTCAGTTAGCAAGAACAGTTTGCCAGAAGCAGAATTACAGAAGCCAAAGGCAAGGTTAGCACACTTAGAGATGTCCCCAGAACTATAAGACTTTGATGGAGTGGGCCTTTGTTTTAGTTTTGGCAGGTGGTGCTGTCTACCTGCTGAGTATTACAGTGTGAATGGTACTTCCATCATGGAGTCAGTTGTGCTAAGGTCTGGAGCCCTGTCCCACGTGGACGTCTTTGTTACACTGGACTCAATTGATCTTTACCATCTCCTTGGAAGTACTTCTTTTGCTTCACTACTGCTTCAAATATATATATTTTAGCACTAGAAGACTGGATGGCGGGATACAGTAGAAAAGTTTCATGGCATTTTGTATGTAACAGCAACAGAGCAGCGTTCTAGAGGGAAAGTGGGCAGGGGACATCTTAGTCAGGGCTTCCAGAGGGGGAGAGGGCAGAGGACCTTCCTAGTCAGGGATTCCAGAGGGAAGGGAGCAGAGGACCTTCCTAGTCAGAGCTTCCAGGGGGAGAGGGAGCAGAGGACCTTCCTAGCCAGGGCTTCCAGAGGGAGAGGGAGCAGAGGACCTTCCTAGTCAGAGCTTCCAGAGGGAAGGGAGCAGAGGATCTTCCTAGTCAGGGCTTCCAGGGGGAAGGGAGCAGAGGACCTTCCTAGTCAGGGCTTCCAGGGGAGAGGGGTCAGAGGACCTTCCTAGTCAGGGCTTCCAGAGGGAAGGGAGCAGAGGACCTTCCTAGTCACGGCTTCCAGAGGGAAGGGAGCAGAGGACCTTCCTAGTCACAGCTTCCAGAGGGAAGGGAGCAGAGGACCTTCCTAGTCAGGGATTCCAGAGGGAAGGGGGCAGAGGACCTTCCTAGTCAGGGCTTCCAGATGGAGAGCTGGTTAAGCAGATGACTGAACAATTAACTACCAAGCAGAGACGATGCAGGAAGAAACAGAATAATTTCTGTGTGGCTAACACCTGGAGCAGTACTGGAGTCTGTGAAGCTTACAAAGACAATGTATGGTTTTGTACGGAAGCCCAATGCACTCAGGTAGTAACTTTGAACCCCTAGCTCTTCTGAGTGTAACAAGTCTTTCTCTGTCCCACCTGCTTTCCCCCCCCCAAAAATACATGGAGGTTTATTGTGAAAGCTTGGCCTTAATTTAGGCTTGTTTCTAACTAGCTCTTATAACTTAAATTAACCCATATTTTTTAACCTAGTTTCTTCCATGCACTTGCTACCATATCCATTTTTCCCATCTTGCTTCTTTTGCCACTGGCTTGAGACTCTTCCTTTCTTCTTCCCAGAGCTCTCTCTGTCTAGAACGTCCTGCAATACCTCCTGCCTAGCTATTAACCATTTAGCTTTTTATCAAACCAACCACAGTGACATATCTTCACACAGTGTAAAGGAATATTCCACAATATCTGAGAGCACTTGGGGGTACAGATGCCAGAGAACCACAAAGTCACGGGCCCAGTCCCTCGGTCTGGCTGAAAATCATAGTCAAATTTGGTGGTAACTGAGAGGATTTGGTAAGCACACAACTGAAATGAGTCGAGTAGGACTGGAAGAAAGGGTGCAGGGAAGAGTGTCCTGAGTTGAAGACAGAGGGAGACAATGCAGATCCTTCTGAGGCACGTCCCATAGTTTAGACTTTGACCAAAGTACCTGGAAAATTTTCCTTCAGGATATAAGGCAATGGAATTTTTATCTTATTTGAGTGTATGGATGCAACAAGAGGACCGTTAGGAGGTTAGAGCAAGTGCAGGAAGCAAGGAGTTTAGCATTGTGGTCAATATGAATGGAGAAATCAATGGACTAGGGAGCAACCTGGGAGACAAAATGTGTGGAACAAGATGTCTACTCCACTAAATGACACAGGAAATAAAGGAAAAGTTAGAGCCCTAAGCAGTGGACAGCTAGGTAGATTGCGGTTGTCTGAAAAACTTTCATCAGAAGAATAAGTTTAATAATCTAGGTACTCGTAGTACTTTCTCTTTTGAGACAGAGTCTTGCTATCTAGCCCTGGCTGATTTGAGGCTGGGTTCAAATTCTATCTCTTCCTCCAGAGTGCTGGAATTAAAGGTATACACCACTGCACCCAACTACCCTTAATATTCTTAAATAAGAAGATGGGTTGACATAACTCCTCTAGGAGATTTAGGACTTAGAATTGAAATGATCCACATGAGATAATTATTGTCAACTGCACTGATTAAGCCAGTAAAAGTTTTTAGTTCTTTTATTAATGGCTAGAATAAGAGTGGGCTCGTGACTCTGAAAAGTCTCCTGGTGCCTGAGCTCGGGTACAGCATTTTTAAAGGCAAAACCTACAAAGACTGTAATTTACATCGAAGTTAGGTAAGGGTCAGAGTATCGCTGAAAAACCCATTCCTGGCCGAGCTTAGCAATTATTTCAGACACACCATGACAATTATTTTTAAAGGATGTCTTTTTTAGTTATTTTAAGTTGTGTTAATTACTTTGATTAATACATCCAGAACATGGTCAAGGCCATGGAAATCTCAAATGTGCTACCTAGGCAGACACACTATTAGGGGGAGGGGGAGCGTTGGAGGAATGGAGGGCTGAGAACTGTTTAAACAAACCCAGTAAGGACTGGAACGAGATGGTGCTTGTTACCTCAGTCATTTCAGAATGGAATCCAAGCGCCCATGACACATTCAGAAAGAGATGGTGGATCATGGGAAAGTGCAGGCGTCTAGATAAGACACTGTGCTTGAGATAGGAATAGATTGCTACTTGAAAACAAAGAACTTGGCCAGCAAAATATACAGAAAAAGTATGAAAATATGTACCTTGCAGAACGGTACCATTCAATGGATTGATGAGGAAACAGAAACTTACAAAGTATAGAAAAGACTAGCCAGAGATTTAGAAGGAAAACCTGCGGAGTATACCACCATAGTGGTGCACTCCAGGATTTACTCCACAGGAAGTGCAAACAGGCAAGACTGATAAACACTACCAGGGCCAAGGAGAAAGAATCAAAAACTGCTTATTGTATTAAGGACCTCAGGGTTCTTAATTTTTTATATTTAACTTATATTTAATAAAGAATTAATATATTACCTACCATGTTGTCTATAATATGAAGTATAATTATGCAAAAATATGTAATTTATTCTTAATACAATTTCCTTCCTGGAAATTGTGAAAGATGCTAGGTTATAGTGGAATAATAAATGAATGAAAATATAAGAGCCAAGGCCGGAGGATTTTTGAAGAAGTTTTAATAGAAAGGGGCACATAGAAAGCAATGCCTGGGAAGAGGACACATGGACTTATTGTTTCGGAAGGAGAGGGTGAAGTTTAAGTTGAATGCATTTTAAATATCCTTGAAAGGAGACACTAGAAACAAAAAGCAGTATAATGGCGAGGGAATAGTTTGTTGAGCAAGGCTTCCCAGAAGACAAAAGTGGGAGTCGGAGTACAAGACCCCTTTTCTTTGGAAGCTTCTCCATTCTTTAGATCCACCTCCCCAGTGGACCACCTCTTCTCATTGATGTCTGGGCAGAAGGAATCCAGATTCAGAAAAGGCAGGTAATTGAGGTCATCCAGGGTGCAGGGCTTTTACAAGCTAACTTCTCAGGAAATGGAAAGGATTATTAAACGTGAGCCATAAAGTGGGTTTGAAGTAATTAACAACGGATTTGAACTAGACAGAGAGGTTTATACATACAGAGATGTTGAGAAGGATTGATGTTGAGAGGTTTGTAAGGTTAAGGAAGGATGTTCCACAGGAGCTACTGCACTTAGCCTGTCTTCGTAAACTCACATCCACCCACTCTCTTGGGGTGGTTTAACTTCCTATGTGGTCCTCACTGCAAAATGTGCGCCTGCAGCTGTCCCTTGGCACCTGCACCTCAGGTTGGATCAGACACCCTCCGACTCTTATACGCCTACATGCTCTGCCTGTCCTTCCTAATGCACTTGTCTGAACAGCTCACCCATGATTTCTCTCACATAAGGTCAGCCAGGAAATAGAAGTTAGCTCCAGATGTTTCCTTTCCCCTCAGCTTCCCCACAGTTCTTGACTGTATGTCACATCTAGAGGGGCTGTATTTCAACTCCTTACCTCAGACTTTACCTTCCAGTGTTGGTTTTATTTGTTTGATGTGTGCAGTCAGGGGAGGGGAGCATGCGGAGGTTAAGGGAGAACTTACAAGAGTTGCTTCTCTCCTTCTCCACGTGGGTCCTGGAGATCAAACTCATGTCATCAGGTTTGGTGGCAAGTTCCTTTATCAGCTGAGCTGCCTTCCTGGATCCTGGAGTGGCTTCTAATGAGTAGTTCACTGTTAGTATTAGTATGCCATGCTTAAATAGTATGCTACAGTTTCTTATGTGGTATAGCAGAGTACTAGAGGAGGGCAAATATTTAAAACATTCTCTTTTCCACAACATTTTATTATGTAAGATCCTTATCTATGAAATATTTCTTATTTTTATTAATATAATGAAAACTTGAGGTTTGTGTTATAGAAGGTCATTTTGTATTTTTTTTATAACATATTATGGCCATGATGCATTCTCTAAGTGTCTGGCAAGTCCTGATAACAGCATGACAGTTTGTGTGTGTCAAAAGAAAGCTTAGTTAATTTGAACTCTTCTAGGCAAAGCAAACTGCCCATACTATGCAAAGGCAGAACTCCTGGCAGACTATTTACAAAAGAATCTTCCTGATTTTCGGATTTTTAAAATCACACAGCATCCTGATGTGTGGGAGGTAAGAACCTTTACAATTATTAAATGTGTTTATGCGAGAAAGGGTTCTACTTTGATAAAATACTTGCTAATGTATCGTTTGGGCTTCTGATGATGACTGTATTCTGATGATGATGTATTAATGGCATTTGAATACTAGTAAAAAGGAGTTCCTACTTATCAGCCATGTTCTTTTCTCATACCTAATAGCACAAAGGAGACTCCAATAGGTGGGATAAATGTGCTGACTCCACCCCGACCCTAGCAAGAAAACAGGTAGTTCGTGTTTGGCGTGCAGTACTTAGCCTTTTCTTTTTCCTTCACATGGAGTCACACTGGTATGAGGACCCATTTGAGATATCCGTATCTGTGGCTCTGTCACCCCCTCAACAGACTTTTAAGGTGGAGATTTTGAAGATGAAGACTTACTGGAAATTGCTCTTAGAACATCCTGGGAATAAATGAAGATGAAGGCAGTAGCATTAGGCAAAGCGGGGAGCTACAATACAGCTACAGCAGAGGTGTCAACAGGTCCTACGGAGCGTGCTGGGGATCCCTTTAAAGGCATCCCATGCTGAAGACAGGTAGTGAGCATCAACCAGTCACCTGACGTGCACTGCCCCAAGGAAGGGGGCTTTCTCTTAGTCAAGGGGAATTTCTTTAGCTGAGGTCAGTCCTTAACATTGGCCTCTGATATCTCTAGTGACTGAGGCCACAAATGCCTTGGTTATAGGAGGGAAGGAACCTGGACTGTGCATGACTATCTGCTTCAGTCCACCCGCTGTGCCTCTGAATCCATGTGCTCCATTAAGGAAATTCACAGCATCTGGTACCAGCTCTACTGGGATGAAATTCAAGATCTTTCCCTGGGAAGACTTTATTAAGGGAAGGCTTGTTAATGAACCCTATTCCCCTTTGCACGTGGTTTCAGAGCCAAACTGGTGCTCATCTCTCTTCCCTGCCCTCCATTAGAGGTCTCCCTCTACCGCTCTAGGCCACTTGTTAGGTGTGATGGCCTACTTCTGTATACTTAAGGGATGTGAGCCCCAGTCCCTTTGAAAGACACAACCATTACACTTTGCCCCTTGTATGGTCAAAAGTGAGCATAGCATCGCCAAAGATGCTCAAATTATAACCTGGATGTTAAATATGCTTTACTCTGGGCGGTAGCTGTTGTACATTCTCCCGATTAGCAGGCCCAGTTACCCCTTCCGTAGCAACAACTTCTTTCTTTGCCCGCTGATCTCTCATCTCACTGTGACCAATGTCAGCTATAGATTAAAGGTGGGATTCTTCTTGTGTCCTCTGCCAGAAAAGCTCCTCTTCAGACTTTTAAAACCTTTCAACTCACACAGACTAAAGTAAAAAAAAAAGTTGGGGAAGCATGAATTCTCCAAGAGGGCCCCTGGGAATGATGGTGAACAAGGTCTCTCTTAATTCTGCCCCTTGGTTCCTGAATTCTAAGTAGTCTTTCTAATAGATGGAAAGACTACACTGACGTATAATACATTTTATGACTGGGAGGAGCGGGGCCGTTCTTGCCATGTGTCAGTCTTCTAACTGGTGTCCACAGCTTTGCTGGCCTGCCTTGCCCCTCTCTCAAGCTTGGTGATGCTCAGCACTGTATCCCTTATAAAGCGATCCCCTTGGCTCACAGGTATGTGCAGGACCTAGAGTTGGCAGGTCAAGCATTTCCTAAAGTCTCTGGCAGGGTTTCTGCTGAAAGCCCTACGAGCAGGAAAGGGCATTCCCTACCCAGCACGTATGCTGATTTCAATCTAGACAGATTGTTTGCCTTTACATTGTGAAGAGAAGCCAGAGTCATCAGTTTTTCACAGAGGCAGTTTTGATGTCCTCAAAGGATGGTGCCGTCATCAAATTCTAGCACTGGTCTTTGTCGCTGGCTCACTGATCCTTTAGCCATGGTAAGAACTACCTAGGGTTTTAAGACTAGAGGCCCTTCCCTTGAACTCTTGCCTAATTTCTTGTGACTGTCCAAGTCATCACATCTGTGGCGCTGGCCAGTATCCCTCTCAAGCTGATACTCTCTGGTGAACATGTCCCTGTGCTCTGGACCTCCATATCTTATCATCCCAGTTGGCAGCCACACAGGGTTCCTTTTATTTTCAGTGTGTTTCTTGTGACTCTGGTGAATTAACATTGTCTGGCCCTCAAAAATGTGGTTGATTCCCACACCTGTGCCCGCTAGCCTTTTGAAATTAGTTAACTTAGGTATTTATTTATTTTGTGGTAAGGCCTGCATGTAAGGGAAGGTGAGAGAATATTTTGCTGAGTCAGTTCTATTCTTTGACTATGCAGGTCCCAGATATGGAATTGTTGGTCGGGCTTGGTGGCAATCCCTCTAAACCCACAGAGTCATCTCACCAGCCGTGCCCTGCATCTTTGACCTCTGCTTCCACATCCTCCTTCGCAGGTTTACTATTTCTACATTATTTGAGTCATCATTTTCTCCAAACTTCTGACTGCCAGTCAAGTAACACATTACCACTGTATTCTGGGGTCTCCACGGGGGTGTGCCCTCCCAAACTGCAGAAGAGTTAGCCCCACTGAAGGAATCTTCCTGCCCATCTTTAGGTTCCGTTCCAGATTCAGAACTCTGAGAATTCAGTCCTACACATTCTTCCAGGGCCTGAAAGAACCTTGGCATATTCTCCTTGGAACAGTCTCTTGAAGTAGATCACATTCTTCCCCCAGCCCAATGTGACACCAGCCAAGTGGTACAGTGCTTAGAGAGGCTGTGTTGGAAATCTCTGTCTTCTTGCTTTGGGATGAAATGAGAGCACGGACATCTTCAGAACTAGCTAGAAATAGAGTTTGTTTGTGAGATGGACTCAGTATACGTGCCTCCAGCAGTGGGGCATTAGGACTGCTCAGTTGTACCTTGCCGATAAGAATGTTGTCCTCCCTACTTCTCATATCTTACCATTAGTCCTGACTGACCTGGAAGTTCCTATATGGACCAGACTGACCTGGAACTCACAGAGATTCACCTGCCTTTGCTTCCCCAGTGATACAATTAAAGTCATGAGCAACCAGGCTCACCACCATTTTCTATGTTTATATTTTACCATTTGAAGGTATCTAAATGTATTATGCATACATAGTAGCATTAAAAGCAAGCTGATCCTTTGTTGTCTAAATCCAAAAATACTGAACTAAATTCTTAGGCAGATTTAATATGACTTTTACTGGAATATTTTTCCACAGGAGTGGCTCGAAGACATTTGTGAAAAGAATAAATGGGTCCACCGCACCTCCCCCATTATCTGGAGAGAGCTACTGGACCGTGGAGGCAAGGGCTTGCTTTTGGGAGGATACAATGAGTTCCTGGAGCATGCCCAGGTATGGGAACTGCATTGCTTATCTGTTCAAACATTCTTCTCTTAACATTATTTTGTATTTAAAATGTCTTGCTTTCTAAGCCATTACATCATTTTTCTCCTTGTCTGTTTTCTGTTCTAGTCTTTGTCTGACAATGTTCTGTTTTCTGAGGTTGAGCTTTTCTTTTCTGATATTTAGCTTTACTATGGTGTCACTTCCAGCATGACAACGGACCTGATGATGCTCATTGCTAAAGAGAACCTGGAGGCACACATAGAAGAAGAGGTGGAGGAAAAAACCCTGAAAGATCTCATCAGCCCCCTGCAGGTCTGGATTGCCAGGTGAAGTGCCAGGATTTAGGAGTCTGGGTTTTTATTTTTTAGAAAGGACAGTGGGATGGGATTTATTGAATAATGGAAGAACACCAAAAAATGTTCGAGATGCATGTGTGTATGATTGTGTTCACAGGTCTGGGTTGGTGCATGTACACGACTTTCTCTATCCTTCAGCACCCATCCCCGTGGGATTTAGGATTCATGTGTGTACACGTCTTCACACGATCTAAGCCAGCTTTGCGGGCATGTGTCCTCTGATCATTGCTCCTCCCTCTTCCCCACCTGCTGGATTTCCATGGTTCTTACTTGTGCACTCATACAATCCTGATCCCCAAAGTCTTCCTTTTCTCCTTCTCAAGTGTGCTTCTCATTGTCCCCACCTGTCACTCCCTCTTTTTCCATCTCTGCCCTCTCTCTTTGTTGTTCTTTCTCTCTGAGTTTCCATCCCCTCTGTCTAACTCACATTGTCCTTCTTGTAATACGTGGTATCTTAACATACACCTGCTTTAAGGAAATATGTAAAAGTATGGAAAACTACAAACACTGAAAAGATTCAGAAATTGTACATAGATATCCATGACCCTCTCCAAAATAAAGAACGGAAATGGATATCACCTCTGTGTCCTCCCCAAGTCCACCAAGAGAAGTAGACGTTCTCAAATGCAATTTCCAACTCCCCACAGTTGATCATCGCTGAAATAGAAGACTCAGGTACAGTTAGTTTCAGATAGAGTGAATATTCTGTGCTTGTCCTCACTATTTTAGTAAAGGCTTTTCTTTGTGAGACTATGGGAAAGATAGTCTGCCCAAAAATAAAGGCATTCACTCATAGATAAAGATGTAAAAGGCAGTGGCTAACTGAAGCAGGCACCTTTGTCTTTCCACAGAGAAGCAGAACAGTCTGAAGGGAGTTTTTGCTCACTTAGTTATTTGTTTTTGCTTTGTATTCTGCATGTGAGCAAGCTCTTTCATTTGAAACATGTAATACACCCGTCAACTCTTACTTTGTGGTGTCCCCAGATGCCAGGATGTGGTGAGGGGTGAGACTTTCTCACTCCGCTTTGGATCCCTAGCCACGTCTGTGCAGGTGTGAGAGTTCCCATGTAAAATAGTGACTCATCCTATGGAGCACACACAGAAATATCTGTTAAGAGTAAAACGTGTAAGAGAGCAAAGGACCTAACCATTTTCCATCCAACTTTTGCATTTAATCAGCGCAAGCAATAATGCATGCTACCACATAATCCCCATCTTGATAAGTGGAGAAGTGTTTGGGACGCACAGAGAGATCAGCCTGACCCTGTTTGACCGGGAGCAGATGGAAAGCTACCTAGAAAGCTTAGTGGTGGAAATCGAGGACTTGGCATCACCCATCCTCCGCAGTGTCTCCCTCTGCACTAACACAGAGGATGCCTTCCTTCGGGCCCAAGTCATCATCATCCTGGACGACAGCACAGATGAGGAAATGTACACCCTGGAGAGCTACCTGAGAAGCAGGGTGCCACTGTGCCGCCTCTACGGTTACCTGATGGAAAAAAATGCTCACGAATCTGTCAAGGTCATCGTGGGAGGGAAAACCTTTGTGAATCTTAAAACAACCTTGCTTATGCACTACGCCCCTAATATCGCACACAACATCATTGCAGTGGCACTGGGGGTGGAAGGCCAAGCAAAAGCAACAGTGGCCCGGAAGATGAAAACAACCTCAGCCAGTGAGTGAACACCTACTCTCCTGTTTGTGTTTTGATACATGGGTTCAAAAAGCGGGGAAAGAAGTCTGCATCCTACAGGACCACCTAGGGTATGTGACACAGAAGTAGAAAAGAGATGTAAGGAGTGTCTTAGGAGTGATGGATGGAACCAATGTGGTCCTCCCTCATTCGGAGGATGCCACTTGACAACCCCATCCTCCCTACCTAGCTTTTTCCTGTACACATATATTACGATCCAGTTTAATTCATAAAACGGGGCCATAAAAGACTAACAACAGTAAAAAGTGATAACCTAATAAGCTAACAATAACAACATACAATAAAGTGACCTAAAAGTTACCCACTGCTTATTTTTGGAATTTTTCATATAATAAAGTGCAGGGACGGAATTGTAGGTTAGTTGTAGAACTCTTGCCTAGCAGGCCTGAGAGCCCAGGCAAGCTCCAAACCTGCTGCATCCTCCATAAAAAGAAAAAGTATTTAACTGAGGCAATCCTGGAGTGTGAACCTGTGGATGAGGAGAGGGACTGTGCAAACTTCTCTTCATCTACTTTTGTGACTTTGCCCATCATTATAAAAGTAGCAAATATCTGTTGTAATAAGATCTCTATTAGTCAAGTAATAATTTAAACCTAATGTCCCACTTTTCCCACGATAATAATGGGGAAAGTACTGTGTATTGTTTACAAATTCTCAAGGCTTTGTAAAAACAGCTTTGCCTCCTTTCCCACTTGCTGTCCTCAGAATTATCATTTTTAAAAAACAGCAACTCCCTCCTGGAATTAATGTGAAGATCCAAAGAGACAACATCAGAGTCACTTTTCTGTTGTCATGAGACACCTTGACCAAGGCAACTTATAAAAGAAAGCATCTAATTGGGGGCTTGATCACAGTTTCAGAGGGTCAGACCATGATCATCGTGGCAGAGAACATGGCAGCAGGCAGGCATGCTGCTGGAGCAGTAGCTACGGGCTTACATCTGACCTATAAACTTGAGTCACAGGTCGGGAAGTGGAGGGGGGCTTTTGAAACCTCAAAGCCCACCCCCAGGGACATACCTCCTCCAACAAGGCCAAACCTCCTAATCCTTCCTAAGCAGTTCCACCAACTGGGACCAAGTAGTCAAACATATGAGCATTATCATTCAAACCACCACAGTCAGTATTTCAAAAGTGCCCATAAGAGTTGCCTGATGCATGGTAAAACTTAAAAGGAGATTAAACCTACAGGTTTATTATATCTAATTAAATTTCATTATTGATCTTTCAATTGATAGATATCAGAATCATATGAAAATAAGACTGGATCACATTTAGTGTATTTTAGCTCTGCATCCTTAGAGCTGGTCCTTTATGTCTAGACTAACAGCATCCCTAAGGATGGAATTACAGGCATGCTGGAAACAAAAGTTGGGGAGACAGTGGATGTGAACTGACAATACTTTAAGTCAATGCAGTACAGGATGCCAGTGAGGACCAGACAGTGCTGTTAGTCATCTCTTGGCAGGAAAGCTCAGAATACTTCTGTCTTCTTGCATGTAGATTCAGCATTTACCCTAAAGCTTATTCTAATAGTCTTCTTCCTACAAGAGAACAGACAAGAATTTAATCTCCTGGATACAGATTTTAAGT
The DNA here is from genome assembly GCA_001685095.1 of Ellobius talpinus. Lineage (NCBI taxonomy): Eukaryota > Metazoa > Chordata > Mammalia > Rodentia > Cricetidae > Ellobius > Ellobius talpinus. The sequence goes on along the minus strand of LOJH01037648.1, from coordinate 419 downwards.
ACATAGATGTCTGGTTAGTTGTATGTTAACTTGATACAAGCTAGAGTCATCTGAGAGGAGGGAACCTCAACTGAGAAAATGCCTCCATAAGATCGGGCTGTAGGCAAGCCTGTAGGGCATTTTTTAAATTAGTGATTGATAGGAGAGGGTCCAGCCCATTGTGGGTGGTGGTCCTCTGTGCTATAAGAAAGCCAAAGGGACCAAACCAGTAAATAGCACTTCTCCATATCCTCTGCATCAGCTCCTGCCTCCAAATTCCCGCCCTGATTTCCTTCAATGGTGACTACAATGTTGAACTGTAAGTCAGATAAACCCTTTCCATCACAATAGCTTTGATCATGATCTCGTTACAATAGAAACTCTATCTAAAACAATGAGTAAATAAATAAAATTATTTTTTTGTTTTTTTTGTTTTGTTT
>LOJH01037645.1:0-15219 GCA_001685095.1 Ellobius talpinus | reverse complement strand
CATTTAACAAAGGACCTGAAGAAAAGTTTTGAGAGTTATTAGGGGGCATTGACATCCTTGGACAATGAGAATATTTGCTGCAGATTTATAGTGTGAGACAGTTTTTTTTGGTTATGGACCGCTGCGTCCCTGGCAGCAACTACAAAAGATTTTAAGTATAGATAGAGCCTGAACTTTGTATTAGCTTCTATCTAGCTTTGAAGGAAGTGTGTCAACTTCCGTAATTGATGTTTATTCAGTTTCTGTGAAAGTATAAATACTATGCTTTGCCTTGAGTAAATTGCAGCAGATTCAAAGCTCAATCTGAGTTGTGTCTATCTGTCACTCGCCGAATTCTAGATTCTCTTTAAGCCTTCACCCTTGTTCTCCCTCGGTCTTTGACTTCCAAGAGAGTCGGTCCGTGGCGTTTTGTATTCTGGAAATTTAAATTTTGTTATAATGATTCAATATATTGATGCTGCTAGGTAGAGTTTTATTTATTATGTCAAGTAGTCTGTTTAGGGGAGTGTTGGTATGTTGTTGCCACCGGATTTAGTACCACAGTTGAGGTAAGCAAAGAATAGGCTGCATTCCATCTCTTTCCTATTGTTCTGAACCAATTGATGTGATGCACAGACAATCCATATTTGAAGGAAATCTTCCAGGAGTTCAACTGTGAAGAAGGCTTCTTTAGGAGATAATCTTTCCTATCTCAGTATGAGGATAGGGTGAAAAAGTTGGTATTGAAGGTATTTTATTTCTTGAAAGGTCTTTTTAAAAAAGATCTTTTATTTTTATCTCATAAAATAATTTGTTGTACAATTACAGTAATATACTGTGGGATAATGGTTTTACCCTGTAAAGATTTGTTTCTTGTATTTACTTAATAAAATGCTGATTGGCCAGTAGTCAAGCAGAAAGTATAGGCGGAGCAATGAGAACGGGAGAATTCTGGGACGAGGAAAGGTCAGTCTGCAGTCATCACCCAGCAGAGGACGCAAGATGTGACTGCCTTGCAGAAAAAGGTACCAAGCCACATGGTTAACACAGACAAGAATTATGGGCTAATATAAGTTATAAGAGTTAAGATATTTGAGCTAATAGGCCTGATTGTTTGTAATTAATGTAGACCTCTGTATGATTCTTTGGGACTTAATGACTGTGGGATCGGGCAGGACAGAAACCTCTGTTATGCTGATCTAGAAACTGTTGGCTTTTTCTAACAGCTTATCAACCTCAAAAAGACAAAGCTCCTAAGTAGCCATGGCCACCGTCACTGTCACAAAACTACAGAATGAAGTTAGTGACGTCTTAAATTAGTAAGGGTAACATTTTTTTTTCAGTCTGAAAGGTTAAGAAAGTAAAAAGAGGATAGAAAAACTATTAAAGGGACAGTGCTGAGGTTATAGTTGATAAAACCATCCAGAATACAGAAAAATTAAAACATTAACATGAGTGTCAGATTCATGGCAAATTTACTTAAAACCAACAACAAAAAAGAAAATCTAATATTAATTTAGTAAAGTTAAGCATATTTTTGTTTCATAATGTAATATACATTAATCTTAGCAACTCACCATTTTTCAAGTTCAAAAGGTTACAGGTAAGTAAATGTCCTGTTAGGAAAAGTTATTGAGTTGCCATGGGGTGCATCAATGGCTGACACGTACCATCTAAACCATGGACACAGACTATGAGATGCACGCCATCCTCAGAACCATCCTCTTCTTCCACACTAAAGTAAGGTGCTGAGGGTGCCAGCAGAGGAACATCACTGTACATGAACCCAGGCAGCTTAAGTTGCTTCAATTCTTCTTTTGCCTGAAGGAAGCTGAAGTGAAATATTACAGAAAATATTCACTACTAAAGATAATCACTCTGTTTTAAGAAACACAAAGAGAACATAATGAATTTAGAGAAGTGCAGAAAAAGTAAGTTCAGCAATATTTGTAAAAATTATGAAACCACATGGGGTCATCTAAATGACTTTATCAAAGGGCAACATTTTGCTACTCTTAATACATATTCTAATTAGAAAAAATGAACACTTTAAGCCTGAAGTCACTTTAAAATAGTCTGTTAACCTTGGACTGGCTATGAAAATGTCAGAAGTGGTTTACGCTTTATGTATAACTTAATACTGCCTGCACAGAATAGCTAAAAGAAGTACTGGAAAATGGCAATCTGCTATTTATCATGTAATCACATTTTTTCTTCTTTGCTCTCTTACAATTTAAAAGAAGCCATTCTGGAAAGCACAGCAGTGAGTATGGTTCTCAAGCAGGGTGGATAACTTCCTAAAAATACCAGTAAGGAGCAGCACCAAGAGAGGCACAGGCTGTAACAGGCAGCATATAGTATCTGGCATGATAACAAACTGAGCTTAAAGACTAAACATCAGCACTGCTATTTAGCGTGACCCTCATCTGGCTGAGAAAAGTGGAAATGAAGGCGATGATGAAGAGTAGTCTCTGTAGTACACACTAGGTGAAGACACATAGACTTTGCTTTCTCGTGCCTCAGAAAAAGGGAGAACCCAAAAGGTGGCAGCAACTTTAGTTTGTTCTAAATTTTATAGATCTCAAGTTTATACACGAACCAGAGTGATCTGTGAACTTTAAAAATCTACTGTACACAATGCTCCGACTTCTCAACTCACAGATCATGATTTGGTCTAGGCTGAAGTAGATTTTAGGAACCAGTGCAGACAGATCAATCTGCTACTGGAAACAACGGACTTAAGCAAGGCAACTAGGATTGGGTAGGTTTAGGAGTTTCTACAAAATGTCATTCACTTACTCAATATTACCCTATTTCTCACATGTACTCATAAAGCCCAACTGTTTCCTGAGGTTATAGGGGAGAAATGATGCACTAACAAATGCAGGGTTTTAACCTTAGTGATTGCGCACTTCTGACAGAAAGCTGCTGAAAGTGTCTAACCTACAACAGGCGATATGGAAACGGTCTGCCCACACTGTACCCATTTCATCATCTTAACAATTAATAAAAAGGAGCATGTTTTGTTAGAGGGAACAAAAAGATTACATCTTTTGGCACTATATCTGATGTTCTAGATACACACTTAGCACACAATATTGAGTTTCATTACTTACGCATGTATTTGAGGTTTTGGTGAATTTTCATACCAGGAAGTTGAAGAAGTGAAGTTGCAAGAAATGCTGCTTGGCTGCTTTGTAATGGCATCAAATTTACTTCTAGGAGGATATTTACCACCACAAGGAGACTCTCGTGGAGCAGATGGGAAAGACAAACAACCAGAAGTACAAACAGCAGGAACAGGTACAACAACCCTCAGATAGTCACTGCTTACTCTCTCGCACTGTGTGTGTCTCTCTTCTCCTAGCACATCTCCACTTGCAGAGTGAACACTTACTGTTCTGTCTGCAGTTGAGAAATCTGCTTCTTCATGATACCCATTTTGAATCATTTGTTGATCCTGCTCCTCTTCCTCCTCTTCTTTGCCTTGTTCCTGCTGAAGATCACTAATTCCTTTTTCACAGGTTTCCTTCTGAGAGCTAACTGAGCTGTGGTAGCTAACAGCACATGTATCAGAAACATCAGCATTTCTCTGAGATCCAAAATAATTTTCCACAAGCCCTTGTTTTACCACATCAGTACTACTGCAAATAGAGTCATCTGGACTCAGATGAGGGTCATTTTCAATAACAGGGTTTTCTGAATGTATTTGCTTGTGATTTAACAGCTCACTACGTTTTTTTCCCACAGTCCTATCTTCACTAAGCTCTGCATTAGTAGAAACGGAACCTGAAACAACACAAGGAGTACCTAAGCAAATCAGCTTTGAGCTTAGTGTTGTTGCTGTTTCTGCAGAGTTGTTATTAGATGTATCATGGCTTGGGGAGCCTTTAACCACAGTATCCAAAGCAGGTTTGTAGTCACAACTACTTTTCACATTACTGGCAGTATCTTCACCTGAGAAAACAAGTTGTAAAGGGTCTTTACTACTTGGATTTAAGGAATGCATTGCTAAAGTTTCACTGTCCAAATGCTCTGAAAATACAACACATTGCTGCTGCAAAAGAATACTTGACTTTTTAGAATCATCACACTTTGGCAGATCCATCGTTTCTAGATTTAACACAGTTTTACTATCACTTAGATGACACTCAGGTACAGCAGATTTCTTACAGTTATCATCAGGTGACAATTCATCATCAGAAGGTAGGGAGTTAATCGATGTCAAAGATGACTGTATTTCACTTAAAGCACCTGTGCTCTCAGTGCAGTGACTTCCTAGTGAAAATTTTACACTGTGATCAGGCTTCATCAAAAGCTGAGGAAATAATCTTTCATTATTATAAGGACCTGGCCCTTGGAGAGTTTCAAAGGGTATTTCTGGATTTGGATGTGCTGCAAAAGAACTTGGTTCACTTTCCACACCTGAGTCTGAAAATCTAGAGGAAGCATATGTGGCATTAGTGTCTGGTAACTTAATTGAGTCACCACTTACTACAACATGATATTCTTTTGTAGAAGGAGCAGGTAGATGACTTCTCAGTTTGGTTAATGATTCTCCAGTAGAGTGAGACTTCGTTTCCTGTAAAGCATCCTTTCCAAGGGTTATTTCTATAGACTTGGATTTACCATTAGATCCTGAGGACTCACAGTTGTGTAGTGAATTATCCACAAATAGTTCATCTTCTCGAAGCTCTGCCCAAGCTCCTATTTCAACAGTTATTTTCTCTCCACTGAAAGGCTCTTTACTGCTGGGCTTGACTTCAAGTGTTCTAACTCCTGAAGATGGAGTTGTTCGATAGTCATGGCAATCACCTGATGAACTTCTAAATGCCAGATTGTGCTTCGCATGTGAGATATCACTATCGTCTTGGGAGATACCAAGATTACCTGAAATGGACAAATTTGCACAAAGATTTAGGCTGCCAGAGTTCAGAAGATCGAACTGGTCTGGTTGCATACTTTCAGTATCTGGAGACTTGTATTCAGTTCTGTCTGTATTTGCTGGCAAAGAGCTAGCTTCCTTTTGACTTGTCTGTCTGATGTAGGTATTTGGGTCAAAATTATATCCACATATTGTGGGATCCAGACCTTCTTCCTGACTATGTGAAGGATTGCCTTCAAAGCATTTAGTGAGATGACTTGATGTTGCATTTTTCAAACATTTGTAGCTTACTAAAACCACAGAATCTTTAGAGTTCTGTTTTATTAACTTTTTTGTGTTTTCTGGTTTCATTGTTTTCATGAGCTTAGTGACCTTAACCTTGGATTTATTTGCTTCTTCATTCTTTCCTTTTAGAGATTTTGTTAGCTGCTTTTCACCTTCTGTATAGCAAATACTGGAGGCAACAGCAGGTCTGACCTTCAACTCTGGGCTAGAAAGTCCTGCTACAGAGCTCTCTTCAGTCTCATGTTTATCCATTCTACTGGCCTCTGTTATCTGAAGACTCTGAATTCCCATCCAGGGCGCATCTAAGTCTTTCATCCAAAGAAAAAAAGATTCAAGTTTACAACAAGTGTTAGAGTTCAAGGGATCGAGGCTACTTTTTCTAACTACAACTTTCTATTTCCTCAAAAGTAAATGAAACTAGAGAGGGAAATGATTTAATATTAGGGAATGTTTTATGTATATCTGGAAGAATATGCTGAAATTGACATACATAGCTTATGTATTTTAGTTAGGTTATACTTACCTTCAATAACTGAATCTAAATACCTATCTTCAAAGATTATAGGTAATGAATTGAGATCTCCATCTAATTCACTACATTCAATAGGTAGGGGTGGAAGAGAACTGCAGAAGGAAGTATTTTTGATAGCGGTGCACATCTGTAGATGACTCTGAGCACTGAAAAATATTCTTAAGTCAGATTGTAGTGAAAAAATAATTACACCCACCTCCACTTTAAACTCTACCCTGTTCTCTTCCCCCACCAGTCTTATTAACCCCTTTCCTCAAGATACAGTGTCCTTGGGAAAAGTTTCTTGGTCAGAGATTAAAAACTGGCAAAATGAAAATTATGCTTTACTAATAATAAATTATTGTCATAAAATTACAGTTTGCTGACAAGCTAATTCCTATTCTATTGTATGAACGTAGTATCAAAAGTTCAATGCTAATTACTTACTAATTACTTAATGAGAACACAGGGGAAAAGTGTATTTCACAAAACTGCTTTACCAATACATATTGATAAATACATTGAACATCTATTTAAAACAAGATACAAAAAGCCTAATATAAAATATTGATCAGGAAGATTTTCTAGGGCTTGGACATAAGGCTTGGTGGTTAAGAGCATTTAGTGCTCTGATAAAAGGCCCACTTTGATTCCCAGCACCCACATGTAACTGTAACTAATGTACTACAGTTCCAGGAGGTCTGACTCCTTTCTCTGATCTACAATAGGACCAGTCCCACACATGGTGAGTATACATACATTCGGACAAAACATTCAGACACACTAAAAAAAAAAAAAATCCAAAAATTTTTAAAAGAAAAAATTTTCTAATAAAAATTTCAAAAGAATCAAAATAGAGTAGTTAACTGCATTTACTTATCAATATCACCCAGTGTGAACAGCTAACACCTGCCCCATTTTTATACTTCAACTCTGACTACCTCTTATGCCCAGTTATTGTTTATAAGTGTTTTTAGTAGGTAAAATATGTATGAACTGAAATATATCCTATATGATTTGACAAAGAAATACACAACAGAATAAATATTTCCATCTACTCACATTTTTTTTCTAATTTCCCAGCCCTGTCAACCCCAGGAGGACCACTGTTTGGACTTTCTTCACCCGAGTTTTGCTTCTTCAAAATTTCATATATAAAAACTGATACAGTATTCACTTCTCTGTGTCTGTTTTATTTTCCTCAGGGAAATGACTTCAAGCAACCCTTTAAAGCCTGAAAACAAGACCTAACCACATTCAGTAGGAATGATGGAAGGCAAACAAAGTTTCAGAGGTTTTGTTTTGTTTTTAGAGTTGTTCTAGAACTTGTTCTGTAGACTAGGCTGGCCTCAAACAGGGAGATCCATCTGCCTCTGGCTCTCGGGTGCTAGGATTAAAGGTGTGCGCCACTACTGCTCAGCTATTTGGACATTTGAACTGTGTATCATTTATGTGACGGAAGGCAGTGCCAATCACACATGATATGAAAACGATGAATGTGAGCTATTCTGACCTGAGGAAGCAAAGACAGAAGACGATGGCATGTGAAGAGCAGAGCTACACAGTGCTATCAAAGTGTGACACAGTGTAAGTCCATTATATCTTTCTTGAACAGAAAGGGACTTTCCAAAAAAAAATTCCTAAATTAAACCTTTTCTTCTGCCTTAAATACTATGAAGTTTGTCATTAATAATTCTGTGATAAGACATCTTATGTAAAAGAAAAAACAATTATCTGCATTTTGGATTTGTGCTACTTACTGAAGTTCTTGGTATGCAATGGCAGCTTCTCTTGGATGTTCAAAACAAAAGAATGCCTCCGAAAATCTGCGAACCTAAATAATTTCAAAAAGGAACATTGATAACAAGGCATGTTCCATTAGTCAATTTGGTATAGACTAGCAATCAGGGATGCTGATTCCACTAGGCATTCAAAAACCATTCCCATGAGAATTACACTTCTTTCCTTCAGTGTTCCTAAATCACTGTATTTCTATATGGTATGGAATAAAGAAAAAACAGAACTGAGAAACTTAGACTTACATTCTGATCTCATTTTTCCTCCTTAAAGGTAGGGATAGTACTTGTACCATTTGCTTTGTCTACAGCATCCAGAATAGTGCCCAACACATGGGAAATGATGGAGGGAAATCCCAGGTGGCTAACTTCATCTACATTATTTGTCAGACATTCAAGTATATGACCATGAACTGAGTGATGTATTAGCATTGTGACTTTGGGCATTTGACTGAGTTTCAGGTGATGCACTTTCAAACTGCACTCAATACTTGTGCAATGGCATTGTGAAGAACATAGCACACATGCAACAGTGGCTTCTAGTATGGATAGATATAAACACACGCTTTTGTAACTGCTGTTCTAATGGTCACTGCATTCTGCCTTAGGAGAACTATACACAAATCATACCCCTTCCTAATATACAGTGTTCTTTAGAACAGGAACTGTTTTATTTTCCTTTTTAAGACAGGCTCTCACTGTTTAGCTCTGGTTGGCCTGGAACTTGCTATGTATACCGGGCTGACCTTTAACTCATCAAGATTCACCTGCCTCTGCCTCCCAAGTGCTAGGATTAAAGGTATACACTATGATGCCAGAGGAGGTATGTTTTGAAGATACCCTCTAATATATTTTGGCATGCAATAGAAGAATGTACTTGATAAATATATATTGAATTTGCTGACTATTTTGCCAATATTTTTAATCATGAAAAGAAAGGTTTTGTTAGATAATGGAACACCAGTAAGCCAAATAAGAGAGGGAAAAGATCTTATTTGGGTACATAGAGGAAAGAGAAATATGTTACATGTTCAAATCATATTATATTGAGAATGTGTGTGTGTGTGTGTGTGTACACTTGCTTGAGCCATAGCACATGTGAGGAAGTCAGAGGACCATGTTGTGGTGTCTAACGCAGACATGGAGAGAGACAGTGGGGAGGTCCTGCTGAGAAGGGTGTGCTGTGTCCTTTACTTTCAAATGTGTCTAATCACCTATTTACCTCCTGTTTCTCTAACGCAGACATGGAGAGAGACAGTGGGGAGGCACTGATGAGAGGGTATATTGCAGTCTTTACTTTCAAATGTGTCTAATCACCTATTTACCTCCTGTTTCTCTCAGCACTAAAGGAAGGATGAAGGAAAATATCTGCCTGTTTGTCTAGAGTTTGTTTTCCCTGGTGATTATAAAATATAAGCATGTATTTTATTATATTGAGTACACAAAGAAAGAGGTTTTATTATAACATTTCCATACTGTATTTTCACAATATCCAGCCTTTTCCTTCCCCTCTTTCCCTTCTTTGCCTGCTCCTCAGAAGACTCCTCTTTCATCTCTTGCAACCTTCCTTCTCTTTAGCTCCCACTGGATTTCCAGAGTCGGCGAGTGGTTCCCCTTCTCTCCTTCATTGTCCTGATTCCTATAGTAAGTAGTATTTCTTGCTAGTATCTTACTTAGGAGGGTCTGTGCTAAGGCCCTGATTTAAACCTTAAAAGGGCTATGGAGGAGATATCTTCATTTAGTCAGTGAGGAGGCTATGGCAAGAGGAACCAAGGAGACACAGGCAGTAAGTGATAAACCCAATTCAAGTACAGATTTGGGAAACTAAATCTTACACTCTAGTTCTTATCTTTTTGTCTTTCTACATCAAGATTCTGCAATTAGAAATCTTTCCATGCCTCTATGTACTCATATGAGGTTCCTTTTTTCATTCTCTTACAATTACACACTGGGATGCTATGCCATGAATGAGTCTATTCATTGGACTGTGTCACCGAAACTAATGTATGACTGCCACCTGATGGCAACACATAATATTAAAATTTATTAGGTTTCCAAATTTAAATTTAGGGGATACAAGAAATATATATTACTACTTTGTTACAGTTGCTTACAAAAGTGAGTTTGTAAAAGTTTGTAATATACTCTAATTTAAAATTCATTTACTTGGCACTTTCACAGCTATTGAAATTTTAGCAAATAGAAAAAAGGTGAACTTTCAATGGCTCTATAATATTAATGCTTTAAAGAGGAAAATATTCTTTCCTGGGCTTACTTGAATATGTGGTTCAAACTGTTAAGAGAATTTGTTCTAGTATTTTTATATGTGTTCATATACAGCAGAGTCTGATGCTGAGCACAGGCTTTCTATCTGATAGATTATGGTTATATTACCCTGAAAAATGTAGCACTTTACAAATGTTTATTTGAATACAGATTCACATTTAATATCAGATACAATTCTAGCTCATTTCTTGATATGATATGCAGTTCTTCTAAAAGCAAATTAACAAAGTGAAAAACTTTTTTGGACATGTGACAGACATTTTATTATCTTACTTTATTAAGGTTTAGTAAGCCGTCTTGTTCTTCCTGGTACTTGGAACTGAACTCGCACACACACGTGAGGCCGTGCTTTCCCACCTAGCTACATCCCACGCTCACCATTTTTCTAGTTCTCTGGAGGTGTATGAGTTATGGCATCACACATTTAGAGTGCAATTTCATGAATTCTGAAGTGAAAGCATCACTACGCTAACGACATGAACACAACCATCAAAAAGAACATGAAGATTTGCAGAGACAATTGCACCTAACAGTCAGAATACTGTAAGAAGCAGAGCTGGCTTGCTTTGTTTATAATTTGGAGCCAGGGTGTTACGCTGTAGCCTTAGTACTAACTACGTGGTTCACTTTGATGGCAAACTCACAGCTAGCCTGGCTCTGTCATCCCAGTGCTGGGATTATAAGCATAAACTACCAGGCCAAGCTACAACAACTTGATATAAAAAACCTACTGCAGGCATGGTGACACATGCCTTTAATTACAGCGCTTGAAAGGCAGAGGCAGGCAGATCTCTGTGAGTTTCAGGACAGTGAGAGCTACACAGTAAGACACTGTCGCAAAAAACAAAATAAAATAAATAAAAAAGAAAAGTACACCGTAAAAAACAACATCTCTTCAAAAATCCCTGTAAGTAAGGAATAAAAAAGAGATGAAAAAATACAACTTGGGACCTTTCAATATCAAATCTAATATTCTAAGAATTTTAGTAGAATAGGATGCCCACATATTCAGGTTGAGTATATTATCTAAACTTTGCAATAATGAACTATTTGAAAAGAAAGTTCTCAAAAGAAATATATGCAGTCAATAAACACTTGAAACAAGTGTTCAATACCCTTAGTCACTAGGAGAATGAAAATGTCAACTGCTTTTCTATTTCATCACATTCCAGTCAGAATGGCTACGGAGAAAACAATGCCAACAGATGCACTGACCTCTCTAGGAGGCACCCAAGCCCTCACGGAAGTCCTAATTTCCAAAGAGCACTGAGGAAAAGGCAGTTCAGCAGTGTGAGCACACCACGAGAACTGGTTATATTTCTACTAAAATTCATCCCTGTTCAAAATCTTGGGGGTAAAAAATATTAATGAAAATTGTCTGAAAGATACATATTGCATTTATTGAGCTATTCATTTTAAATTACTATACAAAGCTAAAGAAAATCATTAGTAAGGTGGATACTGTAATTATGCTATTTTATCCACTGCAGAATCTCATATTAGGACTTTTAGAGAAGCAACTAATCTTTTTTAAAGGATTTCTAAGGAAGAACCCTAAAAAATTAGTTTTCAATACAATAACCCTACCTACTGAAATATAATAATAATAAAACAGAAAACACATCAAAGAGAGAAGTAAAAACATGAAAAAATAGTCCATTAAAAATGCTAATAAAATGAGAGACTTTCTTTAAGACTATTCCCTAAAAAGATAAGGGCATAAAAATATTAGTAATAAATGGTGGAAAACACTACGGATCTGTCAGATATTTCTTAAAAATGAAGTATTCTGTTATGTGATAATAATAAATTTAAAAGTGCAGGCAAAATAGAAAAACTCTTTAGAAAATGTCATCTATCAAACTGTTGGAAAAAGAAATGATTTACAACATCCCTACTTACATTGTGCCATTTTACTAGGAAGGATAGAGCAAACCGAAGGTACTCTATGCAACCACTGGACAAAGAGACATAAGATTATTAGATGAAATTAAAGGGCCATTAAAAGAGAATGCGATGTGTGAATCTAAGTCTGATCCTGCAAATGTGGACTGGGGTGGGGTTGTCAAATAGCACATAACAACTGGTAAATTTAAATATGGGCCACACTGTGGTTTGACTGTAGCTCATGTGTTTGAACACATGGTCACTAGACGGCTGACACTGTTGGAAGGTTATGGACCTTTTAGGATGTGAAGTCTTGCTGGAGGAACTATGTGACTCAGGGCAAGTCTTGAGGGTTTATAGTCTGCCCCCACTCTTTGGGCTTTCAGATGGCTGATGCCGCATGACTGACAGGCTGCACGTTCCCGATGCCAAGCTTTCCAAGCCACGTGGGCTGTGGCCTCTCTGGAACCTTAAGCCAAAGTAAACCCCTCTTTCTTTCTTTTTATCTTAGAGATAAAATACTCTATCAGGGTATTTTATCACACCAACAAAAGATTTAATTAAGATAGGCCAGATGCTACACATCATTATTATATCAGTATAAAAATTTCTAAGGTTGACTACTATAATGGATAAGTGTTCCTGATCTTGAGAAATGCAGACTGAAGTATTAGGGATAAATAGTCCTCTTCAGAGAACCTGTTCTTGGTTGGCAATAGTTACAAACTCAGGAAGACTCTAAATGTCTATCAACAAAATAAATTGTGTATATACTCAAATGGGACATAACACATGAGAAAATCAACAACTGGCAGATATTTAAAAAAGTAGCATCTAAGAGGACATACACAGTACATGATCTAACTTACACACAATTCAGTAACTAGTACATGCTATATAATGAAATAGTTTAACTTTCTGTATAAGGGCCACTATAGGTCTATACTCAACTTGCAAAATTCCTAATATATATTCTCATGAGAGAGAGAGGTTAGGGAAGAAAATGAAAAACCAAAACAAAGATAAAAGAAGGAGAGACTATCAGAGATGCCTATTTGGTTAATTATTTCTAATTCCTGCTTTTTGGTTCTAGGCACTATCTCCTATCACATATATTCATGTTTTTATTTACCTTCAGGTAGTTTTCTATTAGCAGAGGTTGGCACTGAGATGTAATGTTTGCTGAATTGTCTTACTTTACTATCAGCTTAGAATCAAACAACAACATGAGGATGTCTCTCTTCTATATTTAGCTATATTATTAAGTAAGAATATTTTTACTTGCAAGAAATTCCTAAAGATATATAATATTTAATAAAAGGGCATTTCTTTAACTTACCCTCAAGGTATGGTGTTCCTGTGCTAATAGTACTCTTAATTCTTCATGCAGTGTTATGACTTCCAGAAACTGTCCCCATAAAGCCATGAGAAGTGAACAAAGTTGTGCAAGGTTCATGTTGATCAGTTCTGCCAGTTCATCAGGGTTTTCTACTTTCTAGAACAACAAGGAGAACAGCTTTACTGCTCCCTGGAATGCTGGCATCAGACCTCATGACAGCACTACTAAGAACATCAGCACAAAGGCCAGTGTGAACATGTGCATTGATGGAGAGACACCAGCCGAATAATGCTTTTATATTTAACTGACGGGTACGGAGGCAATTTCAGCAAGCTAGCTAGGATATCATACATATAAAGTAAAACAAGAAAATCTTAAAGAGAAAACTAAGAATGTCCATCATGGAAATGGAGGCTGATGAGCTGGAACAAAGGGGAGTGGAGGAGGCCCACCAGCAGCTAACTCTGACATGAACTCTGACAGGACTCACAGACAATGCACACTGGGCCATGAAATCAAGACTCATCATCTGGACTCGGCAAAAGAGTGTTAACTCTACTGACGGGAAAACAGAAAGCTGTGACAGCACAATTAAAATCTCACATGTCGGATTCACAAAGAAGTGGATTTAAAAAGAGGGTTGGCAACATGTCTTGGCAACATGTCTTGTTAATGCCTGATGATGAGAGATGGTGGTGGGGTGGTAAAGGCAGATGGAGGTTTTCTTTAGTAAAAGGATCATGACACCTTTCATATGGAAGAAAAATTTAAGAACAGATATATGAATAAAAGTCAGCCAAAAGAAAGAAATGAGAATAAAGAGACTTAAGTACTAAAAGACCAAAACCAAACCAAACCAAAAAAACCAACCAACCAAACAAAAAAAAACCCAAATCAAAAACAATCTCTCCCCTTTAGTTTCTGAAAGACTAGATTTTGTTCATATTGACTGCACATTCTTATTATTTTTGAATGGATACGGCCCTTTGGGTAACTATTTATAAAAACTATATATAAACCCTTTATTTATTTATTTTATATCAACTAGTGTTTTGCCACATGTTTATGTGTTCAGGGCTCATGGAGATCAGAAGAGGCTGTTGGATCAAGGTAAACTGCCATGAATGGTGCTGGGAATGGAACTTCCACTCCTCTGGAAAGGCAGCTAAAGTTATTCACTGTCCAGCCATCTCTCCATCTATGTTGGTGACTTTGTTTTTTCTTTTCTTTTTTCTTTCTTTCTTTTTTTTGAGTCAGGTTTCTTTGTAGCTTTGGAGCCTGTCCTGGAACTAGCTCTTGTAGACCAGGCTGGTGTTGAACTTACAGAGATCTGCCTGCCTCGCCTCCCAAGTGCTGGGATTAAAGGTGTGTGCCACCACCATCCATCTTATACTGGTGACTTTTAAAGAAAATGGTCATTTGAATTATAAAAAAAAACTCTGTGACGGCAGAGAAAATTGCATCTTTGCATATCCTGCATACTTACAATTATTAAAGAGACCCTTCACAAAAAGAATCTAGTTTTCATTGAAACTTACATAGAGAAATACACTCCAAACCAAATGTGTACTTCCATTTGATTTATGCCTGATTTCTCTCATTAACACAGCTGGTGAACAGTGAATATACAATGAACTTAAAATAATCAAGACAGTTTCCTGATCAAAAAAGAAAAATGTATCCAATTTAATTGTAAGAATGAACTAGAAAAGCGGCTTAAAACATAAGCTGACCTGTTGTAGTAAAAGAGTATTATTTTAAAGGACTGCTATGCAGGAGAGCCAGTAAGAGTACAGAAATGAAGGGCAACAAGTATGATGATACTTGTAAAAGACTGGCACAAGGAAACCTTTGGATACTAACCAAAAATGTTAAGAGATAAAAAAGTATTGTCATAAAACTATACAAGTGTTTTAAAAACCTGTGCAGAAATTCATTAAATAAAAATCACAGAAGAAAGTGTATATATTTGCAGTTAGTTGTTCTTTATGTGCAAAACAATAAATTTTTCAAAGGATATGTTAGCTTTACATTGAGGTTAAATGTGTTTGCCCATCTAATCTGTGGTTCTACCATGATTGCCCAATTTGCCTTTGCAATTAAAAAAAAAGATAAGCAATTGAATTTTCTTGGACAAAATATTTAGAATAGAAAATAGAATTAACATAGTAAAAATGACAATCTTACCAAAAGCAAGCTACAGATTCAACACAATGCCCATCAAAATCCCAGCAAAATTCTTCAAAGACCT
>LOJH01037644.1:0-15219 GCA_001685095.1 Ellobius talpinus | reverse complement strand
GTGCGGGAGCCGGGCGGGACGAAAAGCAGGCCCCTGCTCTCCCTTTCACAACACACATTTGTGGCTGTGTGTCTTGGTCAGAAGCAATACTCCATGAAATACCATGTCAGTGGACAAGGCATTCTGTGAGTACACAGATGGTGGTTTTAGCTGAAGCATTATGGGCAAGAAAGGAGAATTCATAATCAGAAAAACATCTACTCTAATAAGGACAACGTGTTGTCCTTGATGCAAGGGAAGGGGTCCCAAGTAGTCAACCTGTCACCAGGTCACTGGTTGAATGGTGTCATATCTGAGGCTCAGTGTTGGTCTCTGCCATTTCCAGATCTGTCACTCAGCAGCTGCTATAGTCAGGTCATCCTTAGTGAGCGGAAGTCCATGTTGTTTTTGTTGATCCCATCCATAACCCCCATCAATGCCACTGTGGCTACTTTGTTCATGGGTGAAGCGGAATGTGTCAGATGGGGGAACGCTAAGGTTTTTCTTTATTAAAAGGGAAACTCATGGATCACGGCAAGGAAATAGAAATGGGGTCTGACATCCAGGTGTGGCCCGCAGGAAGAAGAGAGGGCAAGCAGGCAGAGACCTAGACTTTTTGGTACCCAAAAGCCACGCCCCACCTGGTCCAGCCTCTCAAAGGCCATTGGCTGAAGGAGGTTCCCTATCACCTTCCCCTTTTCTCTATATAAGAGAGTTCCAAACCCAATACAAAACTAAATACCATAAGAACAGCTATCAAGTACAAAAATTAGAATTACAACCAGTATAAACAATATTAAGCAAGAAACATCTGCTAAATGTTTCAATAATTATTCTATGTTAAGGAGCCTAAGTCTCGTATTAGAAATGGCTTGGTTAAATCATAAGAGGAAAGAAACTAGACTATCTAATCTTCAACCCCATCGAAGGCCTGAGGGTTGTCCTGGAGTGGAAGGAACTGTTGCTAAGTTTCTGGGCTCCATTGACACCGAGGTGTTTGCTCTTTGCCCTGGGCACCTCTGAGGGAGGGGCTGCTTCTCTTCTTTTAAGGGCTTTGAGAGAAACTTGGGCATTTGAGGAGGGAATGTGCTCAACCGCTGCTCCCCCTTGGCTGCCCTGGGCTGTACACAAGCTGCTGGAACCAGGGGCGTGGGGGCTTTTGGGGGTCGGTGCACATCCCCCAATCCAAGCCTCCTCATATCTGCTTCCTTCGGCTTCCTTCGGCCGTCTGCTTCAGGGGCTCCTGCTGCAGCTTTCCTCTGAGGGACAGGTGCTCAGTGGGGCACGTTGCCCCTACTGTCTGTGGCCACAAGAAAGAGCCCCCAGGGTCAGTTGATCAGTCCTAAGTGTCTATAGAGGAAGTGATTGAAGCAGAGACCTGATTTGAACTGGTTACATCCATGATTCCCTCGGAGAGGAACCCTGGGCCATGCACATTAGCCCCATGGAGCAGGAGTCCAAACCCCCTGAAGCCCCCTGTCATAGAGGAGCCCCCAAGCCAACCCAGAAGACTCCACTGGGATTCCTGGTTATAGTTTTCTAGGCCCGTGCATTTCTGAAGCTGAAGACAGGCCCAGGAAGGTAACCCCACAGACGTGACACGGGCCAAACCCTAGGAAGACAGTCCAGGTGGGGTGCTAGATGTAGTACGATCACTTTCCAGGAGGACCCAGTCCTCCAACAGCTTCTTTTTCTCCGGCCTCAGCCTGTCCACTTTCCTCTCCAGCTGAGTCTGTTGCACCAGGAGCTGGCTGTGCAGACCACTGGAGATCCGCTCTGCATAGTAAGGCCCAGCCAGCCTCCTCCTGCCACCCCTGCCTCCAGGGACCAGCACCCCCAAAGGCCTCATGTCTCCTAGAAAACTTAGCCAAACATCTGATGCAGCCATGATAGCCACACTAAGAAAGCTGAAATAAGAGGACAAGTAATACCCGGAAGTATCAAACTACTAAGAAAAGCCCCCAAAAGGATCCATGTCCCTCCAATAGAAAGAAGAGCCCCCCAGCTGCCCTTAACTGTCTGTGGTAATGGAGAAACATCAGCAAGTAGTGGGAAAATACCCTCTGAGTGAAGACAGGAGACCCAAGGTGAGCATATTCTATCTATGGTTCTACAGCTAGCACTTCTGTAAATCCTGGGCCTGAGCTCCAGATGCCCAAGGCTGCCTGACGTTCCCCTCACACTGCAAATCCCTTTTCTACCTAGAGGTTCATGTGGCTTTAGGACAACAGTGGCAGGGGCTAACTGTCTCTTCAACACTCAGCAAAACTGAGTCTAAGAGACAAAGTCCAAGAGCTGCTTGGTAAGAAGCAGAAAGACTAGAACCAGATTTGGGGACTCTCTATCCAGAGGAAAAGAAAGGCAGATATGGCCATTGCACGATTTTGGGGTCCATGTCAAGATGGGCACTTACCAATAGAAGACTCTCCTCGGTCAGCTCACTGAACTTCTCTGAGGCCTCACTCTTCTCATTCTCCCAACTCTTCAGGTACAACATGGCCTCATCATGTTTCAACGTCAGCTTTTCATGGAAAGGATTTGGCTGGTGGTAGGCCTAGAAACAGGAGGAAAGACCCCATGAAAACAGGCCTCAAGGATCATGGGAACTCAAGTTGTATCCTGGTTATGTGGGATTCCCTTCTGTATATGTGTTGCTTTCATTGGTTAATGAATAAAAAAGCTACTTTGGCCTGCCGGTGATAAGGCAGAGTAGAGAGAGGTGGGAAAACTAAACTGAAAGCTGGGAGGAAGTAGGCAGAGCCAGAGAGATGCTGATGGAGAAGACAGAGACTGAAACCTTGCCAGTAGGCCATGACCTTGTGATGATGCACAGATGAATAGGAACGGCTTAATTTAAGATGTAAGAGCCAACTAGAAATATGCACAAGCTAATAGGCCAGGCAGTGATTTAATTAATACAGTTTCTGAGCAATTATTTTGGGTCTGGGTGGCCGGGAACAAATGAGCAGTCTCTGCCAACACATGGGTCCATTGGGCAATGACAGGAATGCCTGGGGAAAGAGGCTGACTGTGCACAGAGCGGCCATCTTGTCTACTTGATTATTGAACTCCTCCTCAACTGAAGTCACCTTTGGATTAACCGTTATGCAGGGCACAAGTATTTAGCTTTCACCCATTTAGAGAGATCTATCCATACACCTCTTCCCTAGATGTCTTTCTCACCACTTTTCCAATCATTCTCTTTCAAGTCCCATTGACTACAACCATGAATCGGCGTGCAATCACACATCTGGCCATTTTTCTCCTTCCAAACAAAATGTATGGCTAGCTGTACTGCTTGAAGTTCTGTCCACTGTTAAGCTTTCCTTTCACTCACGTCTTTCAAAGTGGTCCCAGAAAAGGGTTGTAATGCTTCATCTGTCCACTTCTGGGTGGTGCCTACACGATATGAAGCCCAGGCCCTAGCATTCTCTTCCTCAGTCAACTGATCACAGGGCGCACCCTGTGAGGCTAGAGGTGGGTGCTAGGCAGCAGATGGCATTGTAATAGGAGCAGAAACCAGAGGCGTTTGGGAAACTTCGTGTAGCCTGCTTGTGCCTCAGGACCTGCTCTGGCCCTATTATGTATCAACCATTTGATAATAGATTGGCTGCTGTGTACATCCCTACTACATGACTTGGTGAGTCAGGTAACACCCGGCTCATGATGGAGCAGCTCATGTCGCATGGTAACCTGGTGGCTCATTGGCCTTTGTCAGAGTATTTTCTCTCAGTGGCAGCCAAAGGAATGCAGGATGGAAATTGGTACCACGTCTATTGTTATGATAAACCTGACCATGTGGTTCTTATACCTTTGAACAAATGCTGTAAACAGGGCTTAGTGGACCATTCTGAAAGGTGTTTGGGAGACAAAGAATGTCAAAAAAAATATCACCAGTGGACGACTTAGATTTCAAAGGGAAGAAAATGACTCCAACAGGTGGAGACATTTATGTGATATTTTAGCCAAGAGTCTGGCTTCGTTCTGTCCTGTCCTGAGAACAATAAAGTTAAATATAAAGACAATGGACTAATTTGTTTGGCAGAGGGAATTACAAGGGAACATTTAGGCTGGTGCTGAGGAAGCAGCTGTACCCTTTAAAAAGGTACCACTGAAGAGAAGCTCTCTGTGATGCACTGGGATAACAGGAAAGATGTCCTGAGGGTGATGCTCCACCCATAAGAGACTGGTTTTAGTGGCAATCCAAGTCCATTTGAAGAAAGAAAGCCCAAAGGTGTTTCTGCTCATCCAAAGCGACCACCTAGGGAAGTGTTTCTTGGTGCAGGTATACAAAAGCTGATACAACTGTGGTCCAAGGGAGCCAGGAGGCATCTCGAGCTGGCAGAAGATGGAGGCATGTTGCATAGCTGCAGAGCGCAGCCGGCACTAGGTAATGTGGGGCAGGCTCACATATTCCTTAAAGGAAGAGTTACTGTTTTTTTTCCGAACCACCATTTGAACTGAAATTCTCTCTATGCACAGTTCTGGTTGGAATCTGTTCCAGGTGGCCCTAAGTAAAATCCTTCTTCCCACTGGGCAGTTTAGGAGTCCCCTATTCACAGACAAGGAACACTGAGAGAATACAGACCCCAACCTCCATGCTAAGGAGGTATGGCCCATGGTGAGACTGGATGCAGGCAGGGGAGGAAGCTCTTTCCTTCATTGCTCCTGCAATGGCTGTGCTCTCCAATGAAAGGACTGAAATTTGATTTGACTTTACCACAACCTTTTAAAAGAAGACAGAAAACCACACCAGGAATGTACACATTCCGGGGAGAGGGCACACCACACATTCTGGGGAACAAGGTCAGCAAAGACTCCCTCAGAAGTGGAAGCAAAGTGCCGCAGCCCCTATTCATGTACGCCCTCGCCCTTCTCCCACGCACCCTCGCTCAACTTCTCCCTACCACCCACTCTGTGCTGGAAATAGATCGATAGCCTGCTTGTCAGACTTATGCAAGGCTCAGCTTCTCAAACCTCTCTCAGACTGATGCTGGGAGTGGGAGTTTACCCAAGAGGTTAAGAGTTGAGGTGTCACAGGGCTCCGTGGTACCCACGGCGATGGTGATGTACAGAGTTAGGATACGAAGAAAACAAAGCAGATTCGTAGCAGTCACGGTCTTTGACATTTCCACTTCTTGACTGTCTGACAAACACGTGTGCCTATTCTGCCCCACTGCTGCAGCTTTCTCCTGGAGTTGGAACCAATAGGGTGTATGCAGAGTTTTAGAAAGAAATATGATTCCGTACATATTAGTGTTGGCGGCTCTCTGACTGGCAGCCCAGGCATGCAGTGCTCACTTTCTGTCTTTGACTCTTGAAGCCCCAACCCCAATCCCTGTCCTTGAGTTTCCTGCTGCAGGTCAGCACGGTGGCCTCTTCTGTGAACTTGCCTGCTTTGTGAACTCCCGCACTGCTTCTGACTTCTCAGCTGCGGCGGCCCCTGTGCTCCGTTTATGGAGAAGAGTTGTTATTGCTGTAAGGTATTTGTCAGATAAAGATGACCGAGTTTACGCTCACGATTGAGCATCACTAAGTTGATCCACCTTGTGCAGCTGTCACCACTATCCATCTCTAGGGAGTGTTCACCTCTGCTGCTTGAAGTTCCGTGGGTGCTCGGCAGTAACCTCCCTCCCCCTCTGCACCGCATCCTCCAGAAACACCCCTGAGTTCTCTCTGCACTTGACTCATCCCGGTTCTGCACATAAATGGAATCACACAGGAACTGCCTTTTGGCATCTTTTGTGATTCCCATGACTCAGTATTTTCAAGGCTTGCCCATGGTGTAGTGTAAACCAGAACTTCATCTCCTATAATTGCTGAATAGCATTCTAATTATATATATTAGAATACATATGTATATATATAATATATATTATATTTTGTTCATCTGTTTACCCAGAAACATTCATGTGGATTGTTTCCACCCTTTGGCTGTTATAAATGTCACCACAAACACTGGTCTGACTCTGTTTGTTTCCCTGATTTCAATTCTTTTGGTTCTGTAACTAGATTAAATATACTGATTCTATCTGCTAGGTTTTTTTTTTGCTTTTGCTTTTTAAAATTGTATCTGGAGACCGAGTTTCCCTAAATCTCAGGCTGGCCTCAAACCTTCTACATAATCCAAGCTGGTTTTGAACTTGCGGCCCTCCTCAGAGCGTCCCAAGTGCTAAGTTTAAGAGGCTTAACCATCACACTCAGTTTTGCATTATTTCTGAAGGGCTGCCACACTGTTTCCCACAACCTTTTACAGTTCTAATAGCAAAGCAGTTTCTTCATTTCTTCCTGGAACTTGCTATTTTCTGAGTCTCTGTGTTTGTTTTTATTTCAATCGTAATCCAGGTGGCTGTGAATGGCACCCGGGGAGTGTAACCACCACAGGTCAGCCCAGAGATGCTAGTTTAACTGGCCTTGCCGGCGATGTAGTTTTCAAACTTCAGCAGAATATATGGATATGCATCCATGGTTGATAGCGTCCATATAAATTGCTTCTCCATGGCTGTGATAAAATAATATGACTAAGGCAACTTATAAAAAGAACCCACCATTTAATTTGGTTAATGGTTCCAGAGGGTTAGAGTCCAGGCTGGTGAAGTGAAGGCATGGCGGCAGGAAAAGCTGAGAATTCATATCTTGAACCGCAAGAAGGCAGCTAAGGCCCACTGGGAATGGTATGGGCTTTTGAAACCTTAAAGCCTTCCCTGAGTGGCACAGCTCCTCCAATGAGGTCATACCTGCTTCTCCTTCCCAAACAGTCCACCAACTGGGGACCAACCATTCAGTCATACGAGTCTAGACCATTCTCGTTCAAACCACCGCAGTCTCTAAGAGGCTCTTGGCTTCTCCCTGGCTTCTGCTCCATGTTTCTTCTTTCCTGGTCCCACATGAAGAGACAGAAGCCTAAAGAGTGACTTCTCAGATATACACAAAAGGTCAGTTTACTACAAACCCTGTGTTGTGTCTGCTGCACCCCACTGTGACCAAACAGTGATTTTTATATGGTTTCCAATGTAGGCTGACAACAGGGAGCATGCAGCCCCCTTGAGCCTGGATTGTTGGGGGGGGCTATTAATTTTCAGATGATATATAAAAAACAATCAACAAAAATTTAGTGTGTGGACATTCTAGGGGGTAGAAATCTAAAGTCAAATCATTGTAGACCTTGCTCCTTCTTCAAGCTTGAGGGAGACTCTGCTCCAATCCAAAGGGGTGGCAATTAACAATCCCTGACGTTCTGTGACTTGGAACTGCATCATTCCAACCTCTTACTCCAGTGTTGCTTGGCCTTTAACTCTGCCTTTGAATTTGCTTTTCTTTTTCTCATAAAGACAGTGGTCATTTAATTTAGGGCTTACGCTAAATCCAGGGCAATCTCATCTCCAAATTTCTCAGGTCGTTGTAGCTGTAGAAATCCTTTCCCCAGATTAGGTCACATTCATAGGTGTTGATGTTTAGGATTTGGACATGTCTTTTGGAGGGTCAAAGTTCAACTCACTATAAGAGGTTTCTATTCATTTTCAAGATGTAGTTGGTTCTATTGTAAGTCAAAGGCTCAGAGTACACTAAATTCAATTTGTTAGACTCAGAGACAGGATAGTAAATACTCAGTGATCTGCTTGTGTGCATTCATTGTATTTACAAGCAAGTGTCTATCTATAGATCAATGGGAAAAGAAAATAGAACACAATGGAATATTATTGGATTCAAAAAGAAATGGAACCTATCATTTAATACAACATAGAAGGATCTAGATGACCTTGTGCTAAGATGAAACAACACTGCACATTCCCTCCTGTATCTGGCATCTAAATTTGATTTGCTTAGAGATAAATAATGATGGTCCCCAAGAAATGAAGGGAACAGCATAGGAGAGTTGTTCAGTAAGTATAGAGTTATTTATACAATAGAAATACATTCTAGAGAAATGCTGAAAACACATTTCATATAGTAAACGGTAAGATGTCATTCTCGTAAGAATTGGTTGAGTGTACTAGGTAGCCTACCTTGTTGCCATGACAATCTAGGTGAATGATGGAGACAACCAGAGAAAACACTCATTTTGACTCACCGTTTTTGAAGGTTCAGTACAAGGTTCTTTGATGCACTTGGTCATAACCTCTTAGCAGCAGAAATGTATGCCACAGAAAATTCTTTACTTCAGGGTAGACAGAGAGAAGAGAAAAAAGAAACTAGAGAAAGTGAGGAAGGAGTGATACAGCTTCAAGGACACCTCAGAGACCTTTTTTAATTAGATACCCTCCCTAACACAGACACATTTTATTTTTCAAATAAGCTATGTTAGGTAGTCATCAAGAACTTTATCCATTTGTTAGGTCAGAGTCCTCAGGAACTAATCATCTCTGGAAATGCCCTCACAGACACATCCAGAAGTGAGCGTCTCTAATCCCATAGGCATTTATTAATCCAACAAGCAGACAAACTAAACAGCACAGAGAGTTGTCTTGTGATAAGTGTTCTTACCTCAAGAAGGCGGTGGAGGCACAAGGAGCCTTTCTAAGATGAGGGATGATAGACACTAATATATATTATATTATGTTATGTTATGTTATGTTATGTTATGTTATATTATATTATATTATCCTAACTACAGTGATGACAGCATAAATATATGCAGGTATTCAGACTTATGTTGTGAAGCATGTCATGCACTAATTACACTAATTCAATGGGAAGAGGGAGGAGGAAGAGGAGGAGGAGGTCATTGTACAAAGCACCCTCATAATCTCTGCCTCAGTCCCATAGGATTGCCTGCCTTTTCAGTCCATCAGTCTTGGGCTGAGGGAAGCGTTGCTCAGAATCTGACTCAGAATGCCACAGAAAGGCCCAGGTTGAGTTTGCGCTCTGATTTCTTTCTAATCTAAGAGGATGTGCCAGAGCTCATAGCATTGAGGTTGCTGCTCCATGGAAGTATCTAGAACACTAGAAGGGGCTCCACTGACATCATTAGCTTCCCTGGTAGAACCCCGAGTTAACCAAGCTTCATTAGGATCCTCTTTTCCTACATGCTTAATCAAGTTCATCTATCTAGAGCAGTGGTTCTCAACCTTCCCAATGCTGAGATTCTTTAATACAGTTCCTCTTGTGGTGGTGACCCCAACCATAAAATTATTTCATTGCTACTTCATAACTGTAATTTCGCAACTGTTATGAATTGTTATTTTGTAACTATCTCATATGTAAGATATCTAAAATTTGACCCCCAAAGAGGTCTTGACCCACAGGTTGAGAACCACTGATCTGAGCCATAATGCCTCCTGATGACTTCAAGCAGGGGGTGTGTGGCAAAGCTCTTCTGGAGGGTTCCTTACCCACCTGTGCTCTCGCTTCACCTGAGCTAACTGTCCTATTGGAAGAGCAGGGGAAGTCATCCCTCAGGGCTAGT
The DNA here is from genome assembly GCA_001685095.1 of Ellobius talpinus. Classification (NCBI taxonomy): domain Eukaryota; kingdom Metazoa; phylum Chordata; class Mammalia; order Rodentia; family Cricetidae; genus Ellobius; species Ellobius talpinus. The sequence continues at coordinate 5,834 of LOJH01037644.1, read as the reverse complement.
CTCCCCATTCCCTATACAATCTGTGGCAGCTTGGGGGAGTTGCTGCATTTCATTTTTCAACACTTCTACTGCGTGCCAGAACCAGGGCAGCCCCATTTTACCAACCATGCAGCATCTGGGTTGTTGGGTGTAAATTTGGGCTGAATTATTTCTGCCTCAGCAGCGCTTGACAAGGTGTCTAAAATGGGAGTGTGTTGTTTCTCGACTCCAGAGAGAAGCGCGCACATGGTTCTCACTCTCATTTTCTTTTAATATTTGGAATTATTTGATTATAACCTGCGATTACTTTATGAGTGAATACATCTGAGAAGCTGAGTGCCGTTTCCCGGTAGACCTGGTTATTCGTAAAACCATCAGAACACACACAAGCAGGGACTTAAGCAAGAGAGGCAATTCATCAGCTCTTCAGGCAAATTCCCCTGTCTGCTGGGGGAATTAAATTAGCTCTCACCTTCAGAAGCATCAACACAGTTTTATTGTATAAATCTCATATGTGTTTAATGCTAACCTGGAGTCATTTTGCCCATGATAGTGGAGGCTCGGTGCTGCTTTTTTGTTGTTGTTTAGTTTGAAGTTTTGTTTTAGCATATTTATTGATGATCCAATTTATCCAATGTATAACTCCGAGTCCTAATGCTCTGTGAATTTACAATTTTTATTGTAAGTTCCAAGATGTTCATTTTTATCTTTTAATTTCCCATTTCCCATTTAGGATGCCTGGTTAATTAGATGGAAAAGCTCCAAGTTCAGAGACAGGGTCATATTAATTTTTGCCTTCTTGGGCATAGAGGAATACCAGGCTGGTGGTAAGATTCCCATCGATGTTTGGGGACATTTACATATGCCAGGTGGGCTTCCATCTTCAACACATCACAGAAGCCCAATTCTCCTTGCTAACACTTCATTTTACACATTTATAGTAGTTCTACTATGTGTTCTATTATAAGCCCTTACTAATCTCAGTGGGAAATTTTAATTATCTACACGTAAAAACATGATTATAAACGTTATTGGTATACAAAAAGCTAATGGATGCAGGCAAAGTTGCTCTGCCTCATTAAGATGAAATAAATGCAAATGAAAGCTGTAAGATAATCTTGTCTGTCAGTTTGGCAAAAATGTGATAATCTGAGAAGAATTAGGCATTTTGAGCTGATGAGGAGAGTATCGTAAACTGTGGGTGGGAACTGAAGTAGGTACATGAATCTGAGAAGGAAAATGGTCCTTACACTTAACAGCACTATCTCACTCCAGGGGAATATAACCTGCAAAAATGTCAGGACAGATCTGTAAATACATGTAAGCAACTGATTTTAATAAAAAACAATTAAAAACAATTAAATAATACTTTCAGCAGTTAAAACATTTTCAACGCCTATCACTAGAATACTAAATAAACTCATCAACAGATTATAATACAACCCTTAAGAAGGACAAACTAACGTCCTTGGCCTGGAAGAATGGCCAAGACATATTCAGTGAGAAAAAGGGTAGTGGAACCACACACACACACACACACACACACACACACACACATACGAGGTATATGTGTATCAACCCTGGTTTTCATTAGAGCAACATGAGTGTGTGTGTGTGTGTGTGTGTGTGTGTGTGTATGTGTATAAGAACCATGCTGTGGGCATGCAGCAGACAGTGATTAGCAACAGAACAGGACCCCCTGGAGTGCCCGGCACTCACAGCAATATCCTACCTAGGTATCCCTGAGTGTTCCTGCCTAGAATATTACTGGGCACCAACTTAGTGTGTGAATGAGCGAATGTATCCTTAAACTGTAACTTAACCATAAAATTAAATTAAAGCCGTGAGATAATCTTGTCTGTCAGTTTGGCAAAAATGTGAAAATCTGGTAAGGATTTGGCATTTTGAGCTGATGAGGAGTGTGTCGTAAATGCGGATGGGAATTGAAGTAGGTACAGAAATCAGAGAAGGAAAATGATCATTACACTTAGCAGGGCCATCTCACTCCAGGGGAATATAACCTGCAAAAACAGCTGAGTGCCATGGTGTTAATAGAACTTGTCGTGTGTAGATATTCAACTTTTACCTTATATTTTATTTTGTATAGTGGTGTTGTATGTACTTTTTACTTTTAGGCATTTAAAATTTATACTATGCTAGAAAATAAATATATCTGACTTATTACTTAATTCAGAGCAGTAGAGGCTGGACTGGTGCACCTTCCAGTTGGTTTGGTTAGAAATGCTCTGTTTTATGCCTTTACAACTCCAAGTTCAGAGAAACAGAAACAATTTGGAGCCTGTGGCTAAATTTGAAGTATTGGTTCCTGGAAGATCCCATTGATCTTATACTTTAAGTATAAATTTCTAGCCATTCATTCCCGAAATCATATTTAGAAATGGTCAGCAAGTACAGGGATCTGTACTTTGCAGTGTCATCAGGAAATGAAGGAGAAATGCAGAGAGCTGCATGATGAAGAAGGCGGGGAAAGACAGGTGCTAAAAAGACCGGAGCGCTAAGTTACAGTCTGAGGATACATTGTCTCATTCATGCACTAAGGTGGTACCCAGTAATGTTCTAGGCAGGAACACTCAGAGATGCTAGGAAGGGTTTCGCTGTGAGCGGCAGGCACTCCAAGGGAGTCCAGGTCTGCTGCATACCCTGCTATACTGGGACCCTTGAATGCTGTGGAGCATGTCAGAAGTCTACCTGCCGTGCAGCTGTAGGGCAGACATAGTAAAGTTGATGAGTGTATTGACTACCTTTTTTCATATTGTGACTAAATATTGGACAAGAAGCAACTTAAAGGAGGAAGGGTTTCTCTTGTCTCATAGTCTAAGGGAATGCAGTCCCTCCAGGTAGGGAAGGCACAGTGGCAGGAACGTAAGGTAGTGTTCATGGTGTAGCTACAATCCGAAAGTGGAGTGGACAGGAAGTCAGTCAGGTTGTAAGATGTCAAGCCCCACCCCTACTGACCCACTTCCTTCTGAGAGATTTCACCTCCTAAAGTTTCCACAACTTCCGGAAACAGCACCACCATCTGGGGACCAAGGATTTTACTATATAAACCAAAGAGAACACTTCACATTCCAACCACAAGAGAAACAAAACTACAAGTTAATTTACCTAGAAATTTGAATAAAGCTAGTGGCAAACCCCAGGGCTAGCAGGATTTATGTTGGTAATGTAGAGGTAGTCAGGAAAAGCTTTGGGGAAAGGATATTTGTTCTGAGATCTAAATGCTGAAAAGTAGTTAGCCCTCACCTGAGAACGCAGGCAGAAAAAAAGGAATTTAAATTTATGGCCAAAATCATTGTTTTAAAAATCTAATCTTCAATATAACTGCTTTAGAGATAAATAATGGTTCAGATTAAATGAAGCCACAAGTTTAGGATTATGAAGTGGTAGGATAAGTCTCCTTATAAAGAGGTGACCCTGGGCTGCTTGCTCTGTTAGCCCTCTGAGGACTCAGCCAGTAGATGGCCATCTGCAAGCCAGGAAGACAAGGCTTCCCCACAAGCTGAATCAGTCCCTCATCAGCCTTGGTTGGGCTTCTCCATCCCCATGAATGATGAGAATATGGGTTTTGGTTGTAACCTGTGGCATTTGTTATGGTAGCTTGACCATAACAGCTGACCAAGGCACCAGTTCTAAGCTCCAGAGCTGGCAGGACTTTCTGACAGATTGACTGTACAGAATAAGGGGAGACATAATTAAATTCTGTGTCTCTCCGTCAGACTGACTGGGGGAACATTGAATGGGGAGACTGGGAGAGGTAAGATAACATCTTTAAAGAGAGGAACATGGCCAGAAGTTTATTGCTCATTCATAAGCTGGAAGATGATCTGCCTGCTGAAGGTTGTGCTGGGGGACTGAACATCCAAGCAGAGGCTCAGGGATGAGGATGCGAAATTAGAAGACACCAGCATTTCACTTATCTTTAAAGGTGTGGGAACTGCATAATATTGTCTAGCAAGGCGCATTGGTTAGGAGCCCAGGGGCATCCCAAGCTCCCCAGAGCCATCTGAGAAGAGGCCAGTGAAATTATAAGAAATCAAGACAGCAGGAGCACCAGAAACCAGGCATAGTACAACTCCTGTTAGATACTAAGAGGTGCATGAGGCAGAAGAGGGGAATTAATTTAGGCAGAGGGCACCAGGACCAGATCAGTTTCAAAANAAAAAAGCCTCAATGGAGAGAGTGGAGCAGAAGAGGAAGATGTGGCCAGTCCTGCATGGGATTTCCTTCCAATGGGGTCGGAGACATGAAGCTGTCGATTTAAACAATGCAGGAGGAAGAGACAGTATTTGAAAGTACTTTTATGAAACATAGACAAAAGCGAGGCTACTTGTACATTAAGATCCCAATATCTGTGAGTGGCTTTAAGAATAAATGGTCTTCTTATGCTTATGATGTTACAATATTATTTTGAAGCAAATTCTAGATATCGTTATTCTATCTATAAATATTTGTGAGCACAACGCTACAAGATAAGAATGCTTTGCAGAAATGTAATTCAGCGCAGACACGGCAATGAAAGCATGCAGATAAGAACAGCTCCATTTCATCTAGGGAGCATTTGTTCTCATTGTTTCAGAAATGCCTCTATTCGTACCTGAGTGAATGTCCAAACAAAACCTTCGTGTGTCAGTTCCTTTTGGCTCAATACTTGGTTGTATATCTGTGTGTCTCTTATTCTGTAGACTTCATCTCTCTTCCCCTTGCTGCATTTCGTGTCATTTGTCCTATGGGTTCCTCTCGTCTTGACACTTGTCTTTATCTATTTGGGGTTACTGCAACAGAGGGTTTGAGACTGGACAAATAAAAAGAATGGACATTTACTTCGCCCATCTCGGGAAGCTGAAGAGTGTAAAAATAAGGTAGCTGCAAGTAGGTCTCTAACTCCAAGATTTGTGCTAAATCTTTCCGAGAGGACAAACACTGTGCAGAAAAGCCCAAGAGAGACAGCCCAGACAGTAAATTCCTTTCTACAGATGCACCCATCCATTCATGAGGTGGTACCCGTATAATGGGATGGTGCCCATATAATGATATTTCCCGTTAGACCCCACCACATAACATTGTGGGGTTGGGCACTTGGTTCCAATGTGTAAATTTGGACCTATTTCTGATTGACCTTCTGTATATTTTAAACAGCTCCCTTTCTGTTTTTTAAAGTCTCCTTAATGCTCAGTTTCATCTAAAATTTTATCAGATTTGAATTCAAATTTTGGACGAGATTATTTCATAGGTGATGGTATGTTTCATTCATCAAGAGAGTATATAGCCAACTTGACTCTGGCTGTGTTGTTAGCAGCCATTGATGCTCAATGCCTTGATATGTATTAATTCAGAAGATGAAATGCTGACCATATCCTTCCTCCTTTTATCATTTGGAGTATTTCTCTTATTGTTTTGTTTTCTCATCATTACAAATTGTTTAGGAAAAGCAGATTAATGCTGGATTGTGTCTCACAGTGTAGCGTGAATTCTTATTTAAAATTAAAAACTGTGAGTCAGATATAGGGGTAAATGCTGAAAGATCAGAGAAGCAGAGCAGCCAGCCACTAGTTCTTAACTTTACTGAATTCTAAGACCGAGTGGGTAATGCTGTCTCCAGGGATCCTCAGACTGAATCCTGAGCTCCTAACTCCTTCCACTTCATGTTCCTCTCTCCGCCCAGCCTATCACTTCCTGTCTCTACCTCCCTAGTGCGGGGATTAAAGGGGTGGAGCCACCATTGCTTGGTTTCTCTTTTAGATTGATTCAATATCATGTACTCCAGGATGGCCTTGAACTCCCAGAGATCCCTCTGCCTCTGTCTCCCGAGTGCTGGGATTAAAGGTATGTGCCAC
>LOJH01037643.1:0-15219 GCA_001685095.1 Ellobius talpinus | reverse complement strand
AGAATATTGTATACATAATAAATAAATAAATATTTAAAAAAATAAAAAATAAAATAAAATAGCTGTGCTTTATGTGAACTATCTACCAATATATCAAAGACTAAATCCACATGATTCTTACAACTTCCAGAAAACACAGGGCAAGAATAGATGGCAAAATCTAGTTGTATCAATGCATACAGAGCCACGCCTGCCCTCCCCCACTGTTTGTTTGTTGTTTATGACTGGGGAAAGGCGCTTGCCTCTTCCATACAGATAGCCCCTCGGCAGAACATATGACTTGGCTGTATTTAAAATCCTGTCTTCCTTCTCTGGTAGTGTTCTTATGCAGTGTTCAACTGGCATATTGCATTTGTGACACCATTAACTGCTGACGTTCACAGGGACGTATCACTACAGTTAACTGATGCAAGGAATAGAGGGAATTGGTTGGGTAAGAAAAAAACGAGAACAAACAGCCACAAGGAATGCCAGAAGAACATAAAACAGTCAGGCTTGAAGAAGGCAACAGTGAGGGAGTGAGAACTGAATGCTTAGCCGAAGAATGGTTAAGGAAGATCCCAAGCCCCAGGCTGATGAAATTTACACTTGACCTTGCAGAAACTGAGCATTCCCTAGGAACATCCCATTCCTTTCCAGGGTGAGCTAGTTGCCAGTATCAGGTCTTCCCAAAGAAGGTGCCTCTTGTACTCAGAATATCCACAAGGGGTACCATGAAACAAGAAGGAAAAAAGCAAAGAAAAACTAAACGTCATTCTGCTACCATGGAACCTCTTGTATCTGTAGCCTGCCTACTATACATAATTCAGACTTTTTCTTCCTTATGTGCTCATTTGCTGTATAGCGGTCTCATTCCATTAATAAGATGAGAAAGCATAGCAGTTAAGAGCTTTGCTGAGGGTTAAAGAGAACCCACAATGGCAAAGCTGTGACTTGAACCCAGATCTCTCATGTAGAATCCAGGGCTCAAGGGCACTCAGCCTGCTTGTTCCACGGAGTCCCTCTGTCACCAGTCACCACACTGACTACTTCTGTCTGCCAGCCCTGGGTCCTTTCCAAGAAAAGACAAAGCTCCCAAACAGGCAGTAGTGACACTGATTATCCCAAGCCAGAGGCAGGGGATTTGGGATCATTTCCTTAAAGCACTTGCTCAGCAGCACTGAAGTCCTCACCCCTACCACCCTACCTCCCAAGAAATAAATGTATACTGTTCATTAACATGAAGGGGAGAAAATGCCCTGTGGAGTTCTACAGTCTCGTTTCCCGGAGCTTGTCAAATGCCAGCAGCAAGTCAGGCTGGCTGCACTGTTTGCTTGGCTGTATCTTATTTTTGCAGTGTTTTGCAGATTGCAGAAGCCTCTCCCCACCCACCCGGAACTGGGCAAAACCATATCACCTTGAGCTTCCTAAAGCAGCACTCGAAAGATTTCCCTGACGTCCTTGGGCTTCATATAATATTGCCTTTGGATGTGATATACTGTGGTAGTCTGCTATCAGCCATGTTTTGTTTCTTTCAAGGAAGAACATAAAATTTATTTTTAACATCCTTACAAGATATGTGACCAAAATGTAATTTTAAAAAGCAAACAAATGACTTTCCAATATGTCATGCAAAACATAAAAAGCATTGTGTTCAAAAGCTAATTTTTCAGTTTTCATATTTACATCCTTTCCTACTTCACCCTTTTGTTACTAAGAAAGTTGAAATGAAAGGGGATTTGTCTTTTTCTCAAAGGCTTATCTCTCAAGGCTGAGCTTCTCCATACCTGAATTCACACATCTCCTACGCCATGATAATTACCTCCCCGGAAATCACCATGACATCACAAATGTGATGCTCTAGCAGAAGCGACAAGAGTTCCTCAGACATGATTTGATGTTAACCCTCTATGACCTAAGGACTCCAAAGGGGAAGTAAAAGGGATTTTAGCAGAAAAGTGACTCTTGGAAGAAACTATTCTTGGATTTTGATATTTATTAAATTTTCAAAGCTCTTTTTGCCCTAGCTCCTGAAACTGTGACTGAGGTCCACAGATGGAATGAGACCCACAGACTTCAGATCTTCAGCAACCCTTAACACAGATCTCATGGGTATGTCCGTGGATGTACAGAACACAGTGTGTTCCTGGAGACTTTCTCCTGCCTTTCCCTACCCATAATAAATGAAATGCCCAAAGCCTCAAGCCAAGATTAACACCTATAAATAAATTAGTGGATAGCAGCCAAAAGAAGAGTGGATGCACCACATTCATGTGGCATATTCACCATTCAAGCTTCACATAAAAGAAAGCTGAGGTGTGAGAGGAGAATCAAAAGACATTTTTCTCTGCAAACGGCCCCAGCTTTGAGGCTTAAATTTCGGTTCTGAATACTACTTAGATCCACTGGGCCTCCCAAATATGGATTTCAAGTTGCAGACATCAAAGTGTATCATTTACTAAAAATCCACTCTAGCTCCCCCACACCTCCTGCTCCTTTCAGAAGACATGATTGTAAATGCAGGCTGCCCTTAATCTCCGTGGTGGGAGCAGGAAAGAAACAAAAAACAGAAAAGAGCAATTTGAAGAGAACTGAACTCACAATCTGGGAGCCAGAAAGTAAACATTGCACATTAAGTCCCTTGCTTTAATTGCTAGCCTGAAAATTCCAATTTGTAAGTGTTTTAATTAGCCACGCAAGGGCTCACCTATTATTCTCTGAATACAAAAATTTAAAAGCAAACAGAAATGGGGGCAGAAAGGCCCTCAAGGATTAATCCTTGCATTCTTCTCATTTTTCCCCCAAATTTGGGGCTAACATTTGTGGTGGAGAATTTGATCTTAGAAAAAAAAACCACCGAGTTTGTCTGGTAAACAGAACTCTGTGGTACTCTGACCACTTTTTTAGCTAAGAATTTAATAGGTCTAGGGCCCCCACAAGAGGGCTACAGAATTTTTTTGTTTCAACAAAATAACACAACTAGGTTCTCTCCTAAAATGCAGGAAATCAAACCAGGAGACTTCTGTTTGCTGGCTGGGTGGACTGAGTAAATGAGGACCCAGGAAGCAGTTACTCATCAACTGTGGAGAGCTCGGCCTTAAATGGATATCTAGATCACATCCCTTCCTCACAGAGCTCAGAGAACATTGCAGAAGAGAGGAAAGAATGGTTCAGAGAACCAGAGTTTGGCATGGAATGCTGCCAAACAGTGTCTTAGGACACAACAGAGGCATTGCACTCATGATTTCAAAGCAGCTATGGTGGCCTGCACAAGATTAAGTCAGTCAGCATTCCAGCATAGACGCAGAAGGGGCACATGAAGCCTCACCCCTAGCTAAGGAGCTTTAGCAGTTAGAGACTACTGGAGCAGGGAGAGTCAGTTTCCTTCAGAATGTGGTCCCTGGAGGGCTGAATATGCTCAGGTTAGACATTCTACAGACTCAAGCACAGACAACACTGTCCGACGACTGGGCTCAGTGCTTTGTGAAGAAGACATCAAGTTGGAAGGGAAACATGGCTAAGAGGGTATCTAAGAGGAACTGGGGAGTAGGAGAGAGAGAGAGAGAGAGAGAGAGAGAGAGAGAAACTACAGCCTATATGGAGCTAGCATCATTCGAAATTCCCTTGCAGGAGCTAAGAAAAAAAAAGGACAAAGTAATCTATTGCCAGACTTGAAAAACCTGCCCAGTTTTTAGGATGTTCACTGATGGGGTGACTTACAGAAAGCATTTTTTCTTTCTTCTTTGCTTTTTTTCTTTTTTAGTGCTGAGGATAGACTCCAGAGCCTCGTGCATGCAAAACACATGCTGTACCACGGAGTTGTCCCTCCAGCCCACTATGGATAGCATTTTAAATGTACCATTATGCTTGTGATACTTCTACCATCTGTGAATATTGGAGTCCACTGGCTGCTGCTTCTTCATGACCACAATCCTAAGGGAGTATGTTAGCAAACTCTTCTCTTCTTGGTCTCGGAGCCTTCAAGTCTTCAGCAAAGCTAAGAATTCTTGGCAAGGGCTTTCGTCTCCAAAGTAATGATGGGAAGCTCTGGGCTAGAAGTCAAGAGAATGCTGTTGGCCCATCCTGGCTAGACACTGCTGCCCCGGGGACTTTAGAGGAGGCTCTTCTGTACTCAGACCCTAATTTCATTTGCAGAAGGAGGGTGTTGGATCAGATGCTTGCTTCTGTGTCTTGTGGTCTATGATTTTGGATCAAGTGGTTGCTCCAAGTCTGCAGCCATGTGAGACTCCGGAACCGATGCTGTGTCTCCTGCCCCATCAAGTTAATGTCTCCATGGTGTTGGTCTCTGCGCTCTGCGACCAGGGTATATCAACAGCACCAGGCAGCATTCAATAAGGGACTACTGAATGCCAAGTCCTGTTTCTAGTTAGGCTCTGGATTGCGTGTAGTTAGTTCTCATGTAAATAAGGGGCTACTGAATGCTGAGTCCTGTCTCTAGTTAGGATTGCGTGTAGTTAGTTCTCATGTAAATTGGATAAAATTCACATTTTACAGAGAGTAAGCAAACAGAAGATTTAGTCATTTACCCGTAATCAGACAGTTAGCATCTTCAGAGCCAGGGTTTGAAGTTAGACATTCCAATTCCAGAACCCAGTATCTTCATCTGTACATGCCACACTACACAGTAGCATAAGGAGTTGCTTGGTGACATAAGGGACACTGAAACCTTAAAATAGAAAATATGGCAGTCTTCCAGTGCTGAGTTCACATCGGAAGTATGCAAGCTTTCAGAAGAACTCCTCTGGTCAGTGTCGCTTGCTTGAACACCTCTCCATTCCCCTCCCCTCAGATGACTGCATGAAGAGTCCCTGGGGGAGCATTTGAGAACCAGTGGTCTTTCGTGTGGTCTGAATGGAATATGGATAATGACCACATAGAAAAGCGGGAGAAAGTGGCGTCCTGGCTCGTTCCCCCGATTGTAAAACAGGGAAAACCAAAACCACCACAGCTTATTTTTATCACCAAATAAAACCCAAGAGGAGTTATCCTCTAAGTCCTTGGGGAGACACACTGACATCACCTCTAGGCACACACACACACACACAGGCCTATTCACTAGAACACAACTTGATTCACAGCTGTGAAGAGATACTGAACAAAATAAGGGAAGCAGGTATCTGCACACTCAAAATATTCTTTCAGAGGTGCAAATGTGATCTATGTACTGCCTTATCATGCTTATCACAGGATCTCTATTCCAGGAGATTTTGGGCAGATACTCTTACTGACATGAAAATGTGTTGGCATGGTGGCAAGGACAGTGGACACAGACTGTTAACTTGGAGTCTAGTTCAATGCTTTGAACCACTGGCTATTAGACGCTAACTCATCATCTGGCTTCCCAGAGCCCTGCTTCCTTGTCCGCAGAGAGGGAACTGATCTTGGTGAGTCAGTCAAGGACCAGAAGGCCTTGAAACATGCATTTTGCTCACTGGGTCCACCAAATACATTTATTATCCGTGGGGATTAAATCCATGTAAAAATAAGCAACAGTGGATGTGCTGCTGAAATTGAAAATGAAGTCAGGCAAACAGTGGTACCTCTGCCCCAGGAGTCTGGCTTAGAACTGACTGGCTGTCAAGCCTTGAGGGCACCTCAATCCTCAGCACAGCAAGGCGGCGGAAGGCTCCTTCCCCGGGGCCTGTTTGCATGAGGCAAAGCATTGCAATCCTGACCTCCCCCGAGGGTAGGTTTGCCTCTTTCCTGGTGAGAGCCCAGATAACTAAGTTCAGGAAGTAGTGAGCTGAGCAAGCTGGCTGAGGAGAGAGCACTGCAGGAGGAGACTGGCCCTCCTGGTGTGTGGATAGGAGACCTTCTTATACTTGTTGTTCTGTCCCCACAGACTGTAGGTTGTTCCCTAAATTCTGCCAGATTCTAGTCCCACTCTTGGTGCTCACATACCAGGATGGTGGATGTTTCTCCCTGTGCTTCCCATCCCAGATTGAGTTTACCACAATGTGTTCTTTGGGGCTCGCGGCCCCTCCTGCTTCCAGTGGAAGCAGATAAGCTTTATTAAATTGTAGCACCGTTTGCATTGTGTAGAGTTAGCTGCAGATGCTTTCAAAGTCACGTCACGTTTCCCATAGCCCAAGAGTAGATGAGACTGGCTGCTCCTGCGAAGGGATACATTTCTCTAGAAACAGGAAAGCCAAGGCTAGGGCCAGCACTCTATCCAGTGCCGCAGGGGTCCCTCAGGGTGACAGGAGTGAACCCAATAGCACAGCTTTTGCCATGAAAACTCAATGCTGACATGAGACGGGATGTCATGGTCACAGGACAGACCCAGCGACTAGAAGAGCTGCAGGCTCAGAGTCTGTAGTCAGTAAATGTGTACAGAGTAGGTGGCTGGCTGGATGAATTAGTGAATTCTGATTCTAAAATCGCAGGGTTCTTGGAGTCTTTGGCCTGTGTCAATTGTACTTTCTCTTTGCCTAGATTCTCTTCATTTACCTCCTCCCAAAATCCACCTTCATCTCATTTAAACACTTAATTGGTTTCATTGGCCATACTGTAAGTCCAACTGCTTCATTTCTTGATAAGATTATTTCCAAATTGACAAAAGTTATATCTATTAACCATGAACAATATTGCTGTTTTGAAACACATATCATAGGTTGGCAAAATCAAGTCAATAAATGTATGTACCACATACTTTAATTCTTTGTGGCAAAAAACACTTAAAATCTACTCAGCAATTTTCAAGAATATAATGTATTATTGGCTGGGTGGTGGTTCAACCCTTTAATCGTAGCACTCAGGAGGAAGAGGCAGGTAATCTTTGTGACTTTAAGGCCAGCTTGATCTAAATGGCAGATTCCAAGCAGTATAATGAGATCCTGTCTCAAAATGTGTGTGTGTGTGAGAGAGAGAGAGAGACAGACAGACAGACAGAGACAGAGAGAGAGAGAGACAGACAGACAGACATTATCTACAATTTGATATGGTTAACTTTAAAATAATAATAACCACCGTTTGAGGATGCTTAGATGTGTTAATTACAGGCTGCATACCATAAGTCTTTTTATCAACAAAACAAGGTTATGGTATTCCATTTAATAGATGAGACTGAATCAAAAAGAGAAGGTACTTTGCCAAAGTTCCCAGTTGTTAGATGGTGCGGTTAAGCTTCCAACTCGGGCTGTGTAGCAGTGAGATAGGATTCTGAGCCCTGAGCCTGCTATGTAAGCTTTGGGCCTTCTGGTAACTAGAGCTGTGATCCAAGCTCTCTCCATCAGGGAACAAGATGTTCAAGGTCTGCCTGTGGCCTTGGCGTCACCTGGAGCACATCATGCTCCATCGGCTTCTCTGGTCCCTGCTGACTTCTTCTCACAGTTTTCACCTGTTCTTCACAGCAGGGTTACCAAGTGACATCAAGTCCATCCAAAGCCAAGTACAGAACTGTACCAGCTGAAACTGAGAGGCAGAGGGGACTCAGTACAATGAGATATTCACGTAAGCCTTCACTGAGTCACAGCCATTGTTTGGTCTGTAATAGACACTCAACAACAGTTGGCTTAGCAAGTCATTTATCATTATGTTAATTAATGTAATTAATAGAAATATTTAAGTTGCTGTTGTTAAACAAGAATTCTGCTGGAAGTGATGGCACATACCTGTTATCTTAGCACTCAGGAGGCTGAGGCAGGAGAATTGTGAGTCTAAGGCCAGCCTGGATGACATAGCCAGACTACATTAAAAAAAGAGATGGGGGCTGGAGAGATGGCTCAGCGGTTAAGAGCACTACTGCCTGCTCTTCCAAAGGTCCTGAGTTCAATTCCCACCAACCACATGGTGGCTCATAACCATCTGTAATGAAATTTGGTGCCCTTTTCTGGCCTGCAGGAATACATGCAGACAGAATACTGAGAATACTGTACACATAATAAATAAATAAATCTTTAAAAAAGAGAGAGAGAGAGAGAGAAAGAAGGAAAAAAGCAAAGGTGTTATTCCTCTAAAACAGATGTCTTTAGGATCTGCTGGGAACCTAACACTTTGGTGGCTACTGTAGCTGACAGAGAACTGTCATCAACCCCCTAACCAGGGAGTTTCAGTTGAGACAGGAAATAAGATTAAAGTCCATGAAACAACTAAACTATCATATATTCTGTTTTCTTAAGAGCATTTGATGCTGTCCTGGAATTCAGAGTTAAAACACACTCTAGAATTTAGAAATTTTTTATGAATTTAAAATGATCAACCTTAGGTAAAAGTTTTCCAATCTCTTTTAGGGTGGAAAATGAAGCACAAAAAGGTGTCCTTTGTCCATAAACATGCAATGGGAAGTGTCATGTCAGGATTTGAAGCTGAGCATTGTGATTCTAAAACATTTTTTTGGACATGGTAGAGGGATCTTGGGGAATTGAACCAGGGATTTGCATAAGCTAAACACACATTCTTCTACTGAAGCAACACTCCCAACCTCAAGACTCATTTCATAATCTCTAGTCTTTGTACTGAACAGTACAGTAAGAAGAAAAAGCTCCAGGACATGGTACATTACCAAGTAATATACAATGTGTTCCCATGCACAGGTACAGCTCATTGAATTCTTATATGGTTTTATTCAGCATAAGTGGGTTCATACACTGTCTACTATTTGATGAAATGATTTTTCACACACCCTCAGTCTTGAAGCTATTTCTATACAATTGCAGAATGCATCAATAGCAGTGTATCCCACTACAAGGATATTTATCTTTCTTCCTACTAGTGAAAAATTAATATTGCTTCCAGTTTTTTAATAACAGTGTCAGTTAACATGTGTTGATGTATGATATATATGGATATTTCTGCACCATATGTTTCTAGTAGTGAAACTGTTTAGTTCAGGGAAATTTACATGAAAACTACCAGGCTGATGTAGACTCCAAAAGCAGGCAGGCATGGAAAACATCCACTACCTCACATATACAGACAGCACCTCCCACATCCCACACACCATCTCAGGGAATGCCACAAGAAATTCTACTCTCATTGTATAGATGAAGACTGAGAATGAGCAAAATTCAGATCTGCCCAGGGTCAGTCTATGAATTTAAATCAGAGCTGGGAAAAAAACAACCAAACAAACAAACAAAATACCTTACTTTTATTAAAGCTGTTTTTGCTAAAACCACATTGGTAAAACAATTTGGATTTAACAAAACTCTTCTTTTGTGTCAAGCTGTCAAACATCCAGGTAAACAAGTTTTTAAAGGTAGATGATATGAAAACATAGTCAAATGTTGCCAAGTTCTGAGGACAGAACTGAAAGAGGAGACTGTGTTTTCTAACGCAAAAGTGCTATGATCTTATGATCCTAGATAAATAAAAAGAAAGGGATCTATGCTGATAAATGCGGGAATTTAAGTAAAGTAAAAAGAGACCACTGTGCACTGGGAAACCCCAGAGAAATAAGGCCAGAAATCCACACAAAGGCTTGCCAAAGTGCCAAATTCACTGTCCTGCGGAAACTTGGACTGTCTCAGGCACAGCCTTCCTGTTTAAGGATGGAATTCAGCATAGAAGTTTCTTCCCTAAAACTGAGGAAGGGAGAAATGTCTATTTTGTGATCAATAGAGAATCCAAGTTGAGTCTTTCTCAAAGATAATTTACTCCAAGTAAAAGATTTTGCTGTTAAGTATTCCTTATGATTGAACAATAGGCATCATTAGGTAAGAATTTTGAAGAGGAATGAGTAAGTTCTTTGCAAAAATGAATACAAAACTCTATTCTTGATCAGCTTGATTAGAGTAATGACAGAAGGAGGAGGAAACCGGAATGATGTTTTGATAAACTCACTCATTCAGGTGCCCTAACATTTACATGATAAGTTTCAGCTAAGGATTCTCCAAGCATTTACAATATCTCCTCTCAACTAATGTAAAAGACAGCCTGGGGCTGGCTAGATGGGGAGGGGAAATGCACCTGCCTCTGAGCCTGACCACCTTGAGTCCCATTCCTGGGGTCCACATGGCGGAAGGAGAGAACTGACTCCCTCAAGCTATCCTCTAACATCTACGTATGCGAGCACACACACACACACACACACACAAAAAATACATGCCCCAGGTGGTAGTAATGTACGCCTTTAATCCCAGCACTTGGGAAGGAGAGGCAGGGAGATCTCTGGGCTCAAGGCCAGTCTGGTCTAACAGAGTGAGTTCTAGGACAGCCAGGGATACACAAATAGACCCTGTCTTTAAAAACCAAAAATAAAAAGATATATAAATATATAATTACCTTTTAAAAGACATCTCTGCCCCAGCCCCACAGTTTTCCCGTGGCTAGTATGGAATTTCTCTGTAAATTCTCTTGTAGTTCAACTGCATAAGGAATGAATTTAGGATGGCTATGAAGATATGTACTCACATTGAATAATACCCTGAAAGACAGCTGTCTAGCCATAACAACCGAGGCCTTCAAAAGCATCTAATCTTTATCAGTCCCTGGCTGAGTGTTGGGATAAACACAAAAGAATGAGTCCCTTTAAGAGCCATGTTTTCTTAAATCTATATTGTTCTTAAGATGATCTTGGAATATAAAATTGCTGGCAAGAAATAGCACTCTATTACTGCATGCCACTGGGAGTTTGAGCTAGAATTTACAATTTTGGCTTTAATCAAGACACTCAGTGTCCTGGCTAGCCTGCATAAAAGATTGGCTGTGAACTTGGCCAAGGAGTTATTCACATTTCAGCTGACCCAAGATTTTTAATTATCCTCTAACTCCCAAACCATCCATTCTTCTGCAGTAGCACACGGGAAAGAGAAGCCTTCATTTTCCTATAGATTTCTTCTTTACCTGATCCCAGAAGTGATTTCTTGGGGGATACTCTTGATAAATATGTAGCTCATAAGGAGAGCAAGAAAGGGGTCCAATCTGTGACAGGAAAGAGAGAGACACAAACACCTTCACCAGGTTCCCAACAGATGCTCACTGCACAAAGGACTTGAAGGAACTAATGTTGTTGCTGTGGCAACCATGCATGCCTAATTGAACAATAAAATTAATAGTCCCTAACAGGCTTTGCTGGCATCAATATGATGATAACACTTCTCTTTACTGGGAAATGTGTGCTCTCTCTGGTGACCCCACTTAGATATGGTTTCTCATACGTTTCAGTCATAACAAATGGAATAAACTTCATATATTCACTGCGTACGCTTCTCTAAGCCCAAAGCAGGAGCCACACTCTCCTGCCTTCCTGCAGCAGGGAAGCGGCACCTTTGAGCCTCCCACACCCAGCTTCTCTGTGCTGTCCTGTTTAATTTATCAGCCAGTGCTAGTCTCCGATTGAACTTTTGTTAGAAGAACACAAGGCTAAGGAGGAGCTGAGGGGAAGCAGGACGTGGTACAAAGAAGAAAAGGGTAAAATTAGCTAGAACCCATAATTGGGCCCTGCGTGGCCTTGAAGAAGACCCAGTACATATTAATTAAATAGACTGACATGTTGCTGGCTGAATGGGGCTATTCTAGACAGCAGGGACAAAATTAACCTAGCCTCAGGTAACTTGAGCCATTGCTTTGAAGAATTAGATGAATTGTATCTTTGAATAGAGATCAGAAATAAGGAAAGCTTTCTTGGGACATTGGATGTCATTAAAAATCTGTTGGGCCTGGTTAGGGAATGTAGCTCAATGGTAAGAGTGTGTGCTTAGCTGCATGAAGCCCTGGGTTCAATCCTCAGTTCCCTCAAAAGTCTGCTAAACCAAGACACTTCAATGCCATGAGAAATATTAAAGAAACACCCATTACTGTTGTAATTAAACTGTGCAATTACAATTTGTCTTTCAAATGAGAGTAACAGTCTGACCCAGTTTTAAGCAAAAAATTTGGTTCTCCCAAATGCTTGTTATTACTGCATGATAGAATTATAATGAAGAAAATGTTTCTGTATAAAAAATTTCCCCAGATTTTTAGGCAATGTCAAGATTGGGAAAAAAGAGTTTTGTCAGGTAATGTTGGTAACGTGACTTAAATGTTTAAAATCTGCTGTTAATGAGCTACGTCAAGGGTTTAGAATAGCGGGCTGGGGCACAACCAGACAGCCTAGTGCCAGCCAGTCTACCCAGCTATGTACCCAAGATTGCCCAAAAGAATGAGCAAGAATACAGTCGTCTCCATGTGCACACACATTGCAGTTCAGAGGGTACACACAGCTAATTAGAGTCAATGTCACTTTCTTTTAAAGAGAAGGATGTACCCATGGACACCAAAACCCACCCAAAATATTCAGAGGGGGTATTTGAACATTACAGAATGAGTTAGACTCACATAGGAACTGTTCTTTAGTACTTTTCCATGAGTTTGATAACAGGTTGAGTTTTTGAAAAGTAAGGTGTGCCTTTGCTACACAAAGGAGAGAGAGATGTGCTTTAAACAGCATACCATGGGGTTATGAGACCTCCACATGAAAATAAAACTACCATCCCAAAGCTTCCGTCTATAGCTAGAATGTATCTTCCAGAAGTTCATGTTGGAAGCTTGGTACTCAATACACTATAGACCCAAAGGTAGAGCCAAAGAGGTGATTAGGCCACGAGGGTGGGTGAAATAAAATGATCACAGTGCAGTGTTAGCTAACAAAGGGAATTCGTTGTATGGAAAAAAAATTTTAAAAAAAGAGATACTCTTCATGTTCTCTCTTACCTAATCAACTGTGCTCTGAACTTCTGCTATGGGGTGGCAGCTACTTCCAGCCATGCCACTGGGTGCATAGAGAGATTGGGTAGGTGGATCTTGGAGGAGCTGGAGAAGGTATGAATATGATCAAAGTGCAATTCTCAAAAATAAGTATATTATTTTTAAAATGTTTGTAATGTTTAAAGTGTATTCAATTAATTTGCTATTTAAATGAAAAATATAGATCACAGCTTTGGCTAGACCAATCATTGTAGATGAGTCTGCCCCGCCCCCCGGGCTTCAGTTTTCTCTCTCAGTGAAAAGGGGTTAGATGAACTACAGTCCAAGGTCTCTTCCACCTTCAGTATTACGTGATTATTAGTGAACAAGTCAAGGAAGGAAGGAGAATCCCTGTGAATTTTCTGTAAACTGACCAGCCACTTCCTGCTTTTTGTTTTCTACCAAGGACAATTTGATGGGGGAATGGGAGTAGCTGGAGTGAGAAATGCCTAATTGAGTAAGAGTCTTGATCCACGTGACCAGACTCTACTAGCCACAAGAAAGCCTCGGTTTGCTCACGTAATTCTAGATCCCCCCAAAAGAAGTCACTAATTCTTCCTTGAATCTGAACTCAGTCAGACTTGCACAGGGTTTCCAGTGGCATGGGATCCAAAGGAAGCGAGGAGCGAAGTCTACACTTCTTAAGGCACTGGGCACCTGGTGAATTCTAGGCTTCTTAGCAACAGTTGGGGATGGAGCAAGAAGGGCATACAGGATCTGCCCTGGGGTCCCAAGGCTGGTTGGGGACACATACAAGAAAACAAATCTCTGGTGGTGGGGATAGGTGATGAGTGCTGTGAGTGGGTAAACAGACAATGCAGAATGAACAAATTCAAGAAGAGCATGAGGCCTTGCAGGACAGTTTTCCCTGGAGAGAGTGGATCTAAATGACCACAGACATTTGCCAGGTTTAGTTCACAGTCTAGGGTGCAGGAGGGACAACCTAGACTGAGCTCTAGGGTGAGATCACTCAGCTTCCACTCTATGCCTCCACTAAATAAGCTGTGTGGGACTGTTCAGGGTTCTTAAGTTTGCCAGGCTTTGTTTTCTCATCTGTGAAATGGGAATAATCATAGTACTTCTGGCTTGCTGTAAGATTCAGGGAGAGAATCCATGCATTCAGCATCCGTCACTACTGACAATGAAATAGCTGTAGGAGAAGACAGGTAAAAGTCCAGGCAGAAAGCCTAAGAGTGAGTAGGTGGCTGGGGACATTTGGTGTCCTGAAGGCAATCCAGTTTAGTTGGAAAGGAGAATGGGAAGAGGCTGTGAGAAGAGGTGGGTGCAGAGACAAGCACCAGAGGGCAACGGCCCTGTATGCTTTGTGAAGGGGGTTGAAGTTTCTCCTGGATGAATGCGGAACATTGAAGTATTATAGGAGAGACCCCTGATGCTCACTACCCACATTTATTAGTAGGTGAGGAATGTATGTGGACATATAAAAATATTTCTTTTACCCTAAAGCATTAGGACTGTCCATCCACCAGACAGTCTCCTCCACAGTGGAGAAAATCCTGTTGGAATTTGATAACTCACTCACATACAAAGTTTCTCTTCCTATGGTAGGTTTGTGATGCTGGAGCTCAAATAACAGCAGTTCATTCAGGGAAGGCATTACCCAAATAATATAACTCTGTTCAAGAGACCCAGCTTAAAAAATAATATAGTATGTCTTTTCATGAGCCATGAACTGTAATATACAGCTGGCCTCTCTTGAGTCATTAAACTTATTCTATTAGATTAAAGAAAACCCCCAGTCAAGTAGCCCTGATCTGGCTGGATTTTGTTTTTAGGACACATATCTCTTTTTATCTAGCAGAAGAAGACAAGCATAAACCACAGAAACAAAGCTTCATGTAATCTGGATGCAAGATACACACCTTCCATCCCTTCAGGCCATACCTCCAAAGGGAATTGTAGTAAAACAAACAAAGATTTCTTGGATGATAAACATTGAAGTGAAGAGATGGCCTGAGGAAAATAATTGATGCATGTTGATACAGATAACCCTAAAGGCTTCTGGGTAACTCACGAGATAACATGAAGCATTCATAATGGCAGTAGGCAGGAAAATGACAGATATGCTATGTGTTTGGAAGAGAAATGGAAGCCAAAATGGGACCTGGAACTGTAGTGTAGGAACTGCTGGGCCGCTGAAGCCAGAAGAGTTAGCACATCGTGTTGAAGAACACTAAAAACAAGAGAGGAAGCAAGCATGCACACTTCCGCCTCTCAACCACAAAGGAGCACCTTCACTGCAGAACTGCCAAAAGACGTAGAAAGAAGAATCGGCTGGCATCCACACATCACCCATTTCACATATCTGTCTGAAGACTCACTAGTACCATTTTGCAAGCACGTTTACATGATTTACATGTCAATGACACTTAAAAGATTATATTTAATGATAAATATGTGAGTATGTGCATGTGCGTACAGGTGCCGGAAAAGGCCAGGAACATCTAATCCCCTGGAGCTGGCATCACAGATAGCTGTGAGCTGCCCTGATGGAGGAGGGTCATCTGTCTATGTGTTACTTTCATTGGTTAATAA
>LOJH01037640.1:2258-15220 GCA_001685095.1 Ellobius talpinus | reverse complement strand
CTATCCTCCTCCTCCTCGGTGTGAACACTCACACAGTTCCATGGTCTCTTTCCTCCTACTCCAGCATGAGTTTGCATTTGTACCTAAGTGTCCGGAAGACTGGGGTTTGGGATTATAAACAAAACAGAACAAGCACCATTCCTGCCCTGAGGAATTTTTCATTGCCGCGGAGGAGAGAGCTACTAAGTAAATATGCACAGCATATTTCAATATAATCACGATTAAAGCTCATTGAAATATGGAAGGTACCGTAAGGGCAGCAACTTGGCTTGGGCTTAGTTGCTGCGTAAGAATAGTCTGAGGAAATGACATGGGGCCAGGCATTCAGCAATTGTCGCAATTGTGGGAGAGTGAGCTATTATCCCCATTTTAGAGATCCGAGCTATAAACTACGGTTTTGGACAACTACAAGTTTAGAACTGCTGAAGAACTCATCTAAGTATCAAGGTTGGGCTGATGTCCAGAGCTGGATGTCTATAAAACCTCTTTTGGGATGGTAGCCAACCCCAAAAGAAGAGAAGAGATTATATCGGGTGGGTGGGAAATGACAGAGGGAAAAGATACAGATAGCAAGAGCATAAAAGAAAAGATGAAGAGTTTAAGACTTCGTTCTAACCATGAGCAGTTGAGAAGTTCATTTTTAAAGATGAAATCATTTTACTCATTATGCAAAATCTTTGTTTCCTTATATGTGAAATAGCTGCATAATTATGGTTTTTCACCCCTCTGATTCTTACAACTTTAAGTCTGTTGTTCTTTGGCCCTTGCACTGTTTAGCAAATTTTGTACTGAGAGCAGCAGGCTTCAGTACTTATGATACCCTGAAGGTTTAAGGCAGGGTTCTGATCTTCAAGAAGGAACACACTAGCTACCCATCATCAAATGTCACAATAGCAGGGTCTATACTATCATAGAACACCTGAAAGTTGTACTGGAACACATAGGGACACGAGGTGATCAAGTCAGAGAGTTCTAATGAAATATTGCCTTTTCTTCTGAATGCGACGTCGGTAAAATGGACCAGTTCAGATTAATATGACATGCAAAGGGCTAAGGATAGGCCATTCCTCATAGCAGAATATACCACGGTGCTTCCTGCACACTTGTAGTACTAAGGAAAGCTAACAGGTTTAGTCCCAAATGGAAACAATGTCTAAAATATTTCATTGACAAGGCAGAAGAAGCTGCTCACTTTGTAGAAATGAAGGTTCATTTGTTATCTATTTTGTGCTGTCCGTTGTTCTAAGCACCTTTCCGTCACCCTTTGGCTCATTTTACCTGTACCGTCTGGTCCAGAACCCATGTTTTAATGGCCATCACTTCCTGCCCAGTCGCCTTCCATATGCCTTATTGCCAGCTTAGTATCCCTGAAACTCAGCATCCCTGAAGCTCAGTTTCAGTCTCATTTGAGCTTTGTGCAAATGCTGATACCTGGAGTCACTGTCTAAATTCATCCCTCCAGTGAACGTTCCCTTTCCTCCATTCCTGGGAAAGCTTGGCGCAAGGATGTTTCCTATCACCCTGGCAGGACTGTTTGCCTAGGAGTCTATTGGTTGTGGAGCCATATAAATACCCCCACTCTCCACTGCTTACTCATTAAGTGCTTAAACGTCTCTTGTTAATTAAGCTGGAAATTTCATTCAGCTTTTTAAGTAGATATTTAAAATAAAATCACCCCTTGGTAAATTAAAAGTTCACAGATTTGTAAAATAATTTAATCAAGCTTTTCAGCAAAGTAATATGTAGTATGAAATTAACTCTGGATTTGTAAGAAAGTATCTAGAGGTTTCCCCTAAATATTTCCCAAGCACTAGAAATGGTTTAATTAGTGTTATGTCATGCACATAGCATGTACTTGTCATGACTAGGAGTGTTTACATCATGGCCCTCTGAGACATCTTCATGGTTTCACCCATAAAGCATATTTTGTTACAAATGCTGTCTTCCCCTAACCCATCACCAAATGAAAATCCTTTCTTAAAAAAGGTGGCCCACGTCTTCTGTTCATGTATGTCCTTTGAATCAGAAGGATATTAGATTCTATCAACTTCATTTGGAAAGATCTGTTACTCTTGTGCGGCAAGCATTTAATTATCCCAGGGTCATATAAAGGCCAAATATCGAAAGTTATTTCCAAGGACAGTGCTCGGTTTATAGTATTGACCCACTCTCGTAACTTAGTGTTGCTCCATAATACATCTGCCCATTGCCTGGGTGTTGAGGGGTATATGACACTGTTTTCCTCCCTTCCCCTGTGTTCAAAAGTTACATCTCCATCTTACATATTGTACAAGCCTAATCCTTGTGTGTCCTTCTAAACCTTTCACTCTGCTCTAAAACTGTTAGTAGTATTTTTCCAACTGTTCCCCAAGCAGAACAAGCTACTTGATAACAGTAACCCAGGCAAAGACTAGGATGTTATCATATTTTGTTGATATTTTTTTTTCTGAAGACCGGCTTAGATGGGGATTCCCAAAGAGGAGGAAACGACTGACAAAATGGATCTGAGGGTGAATTGGGATGGCCACCAGCAGCATTTATGCTCTAGAGTTGTACATTGGATTAAATGGGAGAAACGGGGTCATGTGAATGGGGAGTGCGACTTAGGTCAGGTGAATCGAGCCTTTACTTTGACACTGGGCACCAGCCATATGTTAATGGGAGGGCCACAAATTCCTCTTGTCAGGGATAAAGAGAATGACTGCCTTTGCAAGCAGGAACTACCCTCAAGCCTCTGAGAGAATAGAGACCCTTATCCAAATGCCTAATCTTAGGAAAAGGACTTGTGGAGACCAGACACTATACAACAATTTAAGAGCAATTTTCATTCCTCAAAGGAGTAAGCACTGAGCTGTTCCCTAAACGTATCCCTAATTGTGTCTTAGTCTTACTCTGTCAGCCTGTTCCCCTCATATACTCCCAAAACAGAAGGTCCTGAAGTCTTTTTCTTTTCCCATTATACCATACCATTGTGATGTCTCTTTATTTATTAACTGAACTCTTGCCCTCAATGGTCTCAGGCTCTGGATCTGAACTGTAGGTATTTCATCCTTGAGATCAGGTGGGTCTACTAAATCTCTAACTTTCCTGTTCTTGGTGTAACTAGGAGGGCACAATGGGATTCCTGCATCCTTGGTGGCATGGCAGTGATTATTTTCAAAAAAAATTATTTTGTTTAGAGAGACTGCCATTATATACATTTCATCCTCTGCCAAAACCTGCACAAAATTTTCCAGAGGAAAAGAAATAAGGGAACTCCCATAACACATCTTGAAAGTAAAAAGGTGCTGGAGAAGTATGGTCTGAATTGTCAACATGCTGGAACTTTGTCAAGCAGCAATGGTCACCGTGTGATCCATGCCTTTCTTTTTAAACTTTTAATGGTAATCTTGTGTGTGTATGTGTGTGTGCATGTATTTGCACACGTGTGCATGTGTGCACACATCTGTGTGTATCTGTGCAAGCACACATGTGCATGAACATAGGTGGAGTTTTCCTGTCCCTGTAGATATTCCCAAATAACCACTCATACTCATTATTAATTACAAATGCTCAACCAATAGCTTAGGCTTATTACTAACTAGCTCTTACAACTTAAACTAACCCGTTTCTATTAACCTATGTATTGCCACGTGGCTTGTGTCTTTACCTGCCCTTCAGCATGTCTTGCTCCCTCTGTATCTTCTGTCAGCTCCTCTGACCCCACCCTTCTTCATCCCAGCATCCTTAGTCTGGTTCTCCTGCCCCCAAAATCCTGCCTAGCTATCTGCCAATCAGCTTTTTATTAACAGTGAAAGCAACACATTTTCACCGTGTACAGAAGGATTGTTCCACAAATGAGTGTATGTGTGTATGTTATGTGTCTGAAAAGTGCACATGTGTTTCATGAGTATATAGTCATATATACACACAGAGACCAGCAGAAAACATCCAGTGTGTTTCCTTCTCATTCCCTTTATTCTCTGGAGACAGATTTCTTACTAAACCTACAGCTAGACCAACTGCAAGTCAGTCCTCTCTAGCTAGTTCCACTGGTTCTCCTTTCTCATTCCCTCACAGTGCCAGCATTACAGACACACGTGGGCACCAGCTTTTTACATGCGTGCTGTGGATTTGATCTTGGGTCCTCATCACTGCACAGACAACATTCTTATCCACTGTAATGCCTTCAAGCCCTCAGATTTACTTTTTGAGACAGTATGTGAACTTAGCAATTCAGCCAACTAAACTGGCTCCAGGGAATTGTTGGTTTCTGCCTCCCCAGAACTGGGATTCCAGACATGCAGAGCAGCAATAACTACCATTTTTATATGGGTGCTGAGCATCTGAACTCAGGAGTTTACTTTACTGATTGAGTCATTGTCCCAGTCCTCAGCAGTAGATTTTAACAGAAGGTTCGATGTACAAATCACAGTTTGTTCTTGCATTCGCTGCCAGGAAAGTTAAACTGAACCAAGTGTCCACAGTTCCTTTCTCCACCATGGCCACTCTCACCACCCACACTGTGGACTCAAATAACAGACTGCATTCTATTGCCAATGATTATTAAGAATTAAGCATTTTTGAGACTAGCCTTTAACTTTTTATATAGTCAAAGATGTTTGCTGATATCTTTATCTTCCTCATCTACTTTCCAAGTACTGGAATTGTAGACAAGTGTCATCGCATCTGGAATAAAAATTGTTTATTAATTGTTAAGAGAAATTTGTTCTAAGATCTTTGTTTAATCCAGTTAATACCTTTATTTAAGAAGTTGTCATGCAGAAGGATCACGTAAGCATGGAGTCCTGAGTCCTGAGGCAATCTCAGGAATATGGAGAAAGCATCATTTCAAAAGAAGAAGGAAGAGAAGTGATCTGCATGCTGATTGCAGTCTTCACTTTTCAGTACAAATACCTCCCTGCACTTTAGAATTCTGGTTTTCAAAATCACATCATTTCATTCTTTTTTCCTGTAATACAAAGACTATGCTTATGAAAATATTATCCTCTTTTTGGTACAGTTTAATAGCTTTATATTACAAGCTTCCTAATTTTATTTCAACTTGATGTTCATGGTATATGCTACAATATGTCCAAGTTGTGATGTAGGATAATTTTAATAGTCTATTGACATAAAGGAGTTTTCTGGCTCTACTTCTTTTCCTTCATAAAAGTTTAGAGGAAATTTCCCTCAAAAAACCACACCTTCAGTTTCTATTGTAATTGTTGAAAGAGTGGTAGTAATTTGTACTGTCTCAGGATCCGGTGGTTTTCTCACTTATGAGTCAACAGGATACAACGTATTTTTTTCTGTATGGTTTTCAGCTACCACAAAATAAAGTAGGACCAGAAAGGGAGGGATGAGTAAGACCATCATTCCTGCACCATCCAACTCCCTTTGCAAAACCCAGTTTGCAATAGTGTTACTGCTAGAATGATAATTACTAATATAGGTAAATATTTTGGAGAAAGAAAAAAAAACTAGGTTGAATATAACTCAACTTAAAATACAAAAACTAGGTCCAAGTAGAAAATCTGACTATTCTAGGCTGCATATTTAGTTGGCAATAATGAACAGGTACCCTGATCTTTAGAGGAAACTAAATTATTTAAATGAATGACTTTTTATTTTTATCTTTCATCTGAAATCATTTGTTCTTCTCTTAATAGTATATCCAAGATTTCTATGTAAATATTTAAGGCATATATAATTATGTTAATATAGCATACTGTTTGTTAATATATAATATTAATTCCCTCATATTTACCTTTTCAATAAAGCCATTATATATAGTACTTCTTATAGAATTTGTTTGCCCAGAATTGTCTGAAATCTTGTGAAAAGTCAATCAAATTTCTAGAGAGTGAGAAGAGAGGAAGAAAATTATTTTTTAATGAAATCGTGATCTTCAAAGGCCAGCCCATTACCCATCCCTTTATTCCACAAGTGAGGCAGATCATTATGAATTGCCCAACAGGGCACTTGGTAGTCTCCAGAAAAGAAGCTAGACCAGAGGTTCTTTCTGATGAATCAATCTGGTGGCTACTTCTTTTCTTGAAAGAGGAACATTCATTCTCAAAAACAACATTCAAGAGTCTAAAATTTAACAGAACAGAACTAGGGCAGACAAATTTTATACCTTGCATGATTTACACGCCAAAGAAGACTTGTGAGAGACATTTATTTGATTTCTGTTTTCAATACATTGCTTAGTCACTAGCTGTCCTGGAGAAAGAAAAACTCAGAAATACATGGTGTGAATTAGTTTCCTGTTCTGCATCCAACTGTGTAAATATAAGGCACTCAATGCTCCACAACTTAGAAACTACAAAATTAAATACCTGCGACCTTTGATAATCAAGACAGGCTCTTGTCTAGCTGCACTCTAGTTGCTTAATTGTCGTGTTGTTTTCTTTATGTGTTTATGTATTTTTATGTATGTTTATGTATGTTTATGCATGTTTATGTATGTTTATGTATGTTTATGTATGTTTATGTATGTTTATGTATGTTTATGTATGTTGAACGATTTATCTAGACTGCTTGACCGTATTTCCTCTCCTGTGGTTCACTGCTTCATTGCCCCTTATCTTTCCAGACTAAACACTGACCATGGAAGCCTTTTCCCAGACTCTTCCTTCATTCCGGTTGGAAGTACCCATCTTCTAAGGACCCTCAGACTGACATTCTTAGACCATAATCCAGAGATTCTCCTTACTGTACTTCTTGGATTTCACACTAGGTCCCAGCCTCTAAGAAGATGGTTTGTTGGTCTGATGTTAGCATTGCCCATGGATTATTCTTAGGATCACCACTCACCACTTTTAGCAGAGCTGTGTTCAGTGTTTTCAGAATATGGAAGAAGATCAAGATTTAGTAGAATGAATGAATGAATGAATGAGTAAATGATGTCACTGCACAACTTGCTGTTTCTTGGTTCAACTTGGGAAGCAGTGAAAGAAAGAACTCACAGACCCTCCCACCCCAAAAGTCTTTCAATAAAGACGCTACAATGCATTAATGCTGACACACTCAAGCCTTGTTACACACTGCTCTTTTTTCTCAAATAGTCACTTGGTGGCCTTTCAGCTAAGCATGCTGCTACTTCAAGGGCATTCTTTGGCAAGAGCAGAAACAAATTCTTGCCAAAACCTTCCTGCTGGAGAATAAGGTGGAGCAAAATGGAGAGCTGTGGTTTGAGGGATGAAATTTTAAAGCCAATTTCCATAAGGAGGGAGGCTTAGACCTTTGCTTCAGTATTAGCAAGGTGAGAAGACACTTTTTCCTTTGTAAAGTCTGAGAGAATTCATTCAAGTTCAACATGTTCAAAAAGTATGTGCAAACAAAGATGAATCCATAACTTTACCAAGGGAGCTTCTTTTAAATTATGTTTCAGCTTCCTTCTGTTTAAAATGGAGACAAGGTCATCCTCACTTCATAGTATGACAGCACACGAGAGAATAACCTGAGCTATGTCACAACATGTGATTTTGTGACTTAAAATAAATCTGTAATGGGTGAGTTGAAAATAAATCTTTAGGTGTTATCTTTCTGACATTCAGATTTTATATAAACAAACATTAGTTTTAAAATACTGTTCTCGATACACACCCCCATATAAATGTGTTCAGATAAATCCAACCACCGTGTTTCATTTCTCAGGCTGGCTTTTTTCTATTCTGGTAACTGGATCTTTGGTTTAAAATGAAGGTTGTTCTCAGGAGGGACTTTGCATATTTGGATGCTGGCAAGTTTGTAGGAGTCTGTATTTAAAATGAATTGAATATGAACTAGAAACCAGCCACAGTGCCCTATTTGATATTGGGAGAAAAAACTGGCTGCTGTGGGCATTTCGTAAAGACTTCAGGCAGCCGTGGTTACACTTTAGAATCTTTCTAAAGATTCCTTCTAAGGAATACATGCCACGTTGCCAAGGCAATTTCCCTACGTAGAGCGCTCTCTGTTTTTCAGTCCTGTGTTTAAAGCAATCAGACACATCACTCAGGGAACATTTCTGTTCCATTGATTAATAGTTTCAGGTAGCCTGAAAGTCTTTACCATGAAATGCTGTCCAAACGCCCTTCTTTAACTGTAGCAAACAAGCAGTGTTAAGCAGCCTCTAGCCTTCCTGCCTGGAATAGAGCAGCAGATTTTGCTGAGGACAATACCAGGAATATTCAGCAACACAGAAAGGAAAAACTCCCTTAAAGCAACACTTGGAAAGGATGGATTCTTGTGGGTTTGAAATGGGTTTTCTCTTTTGGCTTTAAGATGCTCAAATTCCAAAGCAGCAATTGGGTTAAACAGCCCTTGGTGAAGGGTAATTCATAACTCAGATAAGGAGGAGGCCTCTTCATTCTCCAGAAGCTGAGGAAGAGATTCCACATAAGTACCCCGACTCTCAATCTTTATAAGCTCCTTGGTTCCTGAGAAAATTGACAAGCTGTCCTCCAGAAGCCTTTCAGAATAAATGTGTGTTTTGAAAGTAGGAACCACATTTTATGTCAGCTTTTGTGAGCCGAGACATCGAGACAAGAATCATGATGGCAAGTGCAGTGAAGGCAGCTCAGCTCTGCTTGCCAGCGTCCGTTAGAAAAATGATGCCACTCTGTCACATTTACCTAGGAGAACCTATATGAAGCTTAATTTATGATAATGTATAATATGTCATATAGAGTTATATAAATATATAATACATTCTGTACTTTAACCTCAAATGTAACTTGGCAAAAATCATTAAATATAGTGTTTGAAGAACCTAGTGAATGTCTTTCCCCTTACCACCACTTTGTTTGGTTACATGGTTGAGCACAAGTCACAACTGCTCACTGATATTTAAATGTTTTTGAAAGAAATTTCTGGATTGCCTAGATTCCTACTTACAGCTTTTCTATCAGGCAATGGATTTTGGCTACCATTCACTTACTTAAGCTTATTTAATTCTGTTTCAGTAATAATGCTCACACCTTAATGCATGTTCATCATTACATTGTGACTTCAGTGTAATATTGGTGAGCATCTACATACTCTACTTAAACTCCAGGCTTCATGTTAATTGTATTTAGAGCTTGCAGATCAAACTGACAATTTAGGAACGCTGTCTTTATATATATTAATTATTATATACTAGATTATCTAATACTGTAAGACCCTAGCCCTGTTTCTAGGAACCAGCATTTTACTTGTGGGATTTTGCATTAAATAGTAATGTGCTTTTAATTTCAAATTACTCTTCTTTGTATAAGAAATCAATTCATTGTTGAATATTAACCTTTTCTCTTTCAGTTTTGCAATAATCACTGAGTTCTAGGAAGATTTGGTCTTTTATAATTTTATATAGAACGTCATATTATGTGGACAAGGTTGTATTTTTTCATCCTAATCTGTGTACATTTGAAAGTCTGCACTGGTCTTATTATATCTAGGGTTTCTATTATGATGTTGTGTTGGAAGGGAGAGGACTGCTTGTTTGTCCCGGCCGCCCCGAACCGAAATAATCACAAAGGAACTGTGTCAATTTAGTCACTGCTTGGCCCATTATCTCTAGCCTCTAATTGGTTAACTCTTACATCTTGCCTTAACCCATTACTGTTAATCTGTATATCAACACATGGCAGTGGCTTACTGGGAAAGATTCTAACCAGCACCAGTCTCAGGTGGAGGATCCATGGCATCTCTCCCCTACTCTGCCTCTCTTTCTCCCAGCATTCAGTTCTGTCTTTTCCACCTACCTAAGTTCTGCCCTATCAGGGGCCCAAAGAAGTTTCTTTATTAACCAATGAAAGCAACACAAAGACAGAAGGACCTCCTACACCAATGTCAAACAACAGTACCGAGAGGAAGCATGTTTATCCTATTCTTGGTATTTGTGTGTATGTGTGTGTGCATGTGTGTGTATGTAGGTATGTGCAGGAGAGGCTATGTACAGACACATGTATGTACACATGCATGTGGGGGATAAAGACCAAATGCAACTGTTGTTTATCAGGGGCCACACAACTTGGTTTTAGGCTTACTCATTCTGCTAAGATGACTGGGCAATGAGCCCTAAGGAGTCACCTATCTGGGCCTCTTCAGTGCTAGGATTAGTGCATGTACAAGCATGCTTGAGTTTTGCATGGCTTTTTGTTTTATTATTTAAGTGTGGTTTTCGACTATTTTATACATGTATACATTGTGTTCTTGCTATTCACACCTCCCATCTTCTCTTTCCCACCTCTGCCGAGCACCATCTTTCCTACGTATCTCTTTCCAATGTGCAAATCTTTGTGCTGATTTTGTGACAGAGTTGATTTTAACCAGGGTCATTTGTGTGACCATGAGTTTGACACTATCCACTGGAGTGACTCCCTTTCCCAGAACCTATCAGTAGACAGTAATTCAGCAGGGAGAGGCAAGGTCCCCTGGGTCCCTCTCCCAGTCATGACTGTTGATAGAGACCATTTTTAGTGACTCCAGTTACAGATAACCACAGCATCTGTGAGTTCATGGTTTCCATGAATGGCCGTGCCTGATGGCATTTCACAGCCTTTCTTCCTATCTTCAATTTCTAGTTTGTTTATTACTGTGATTAATATAATATCCAAAAGGCACCTAAAGAAGAAATGGGTTTATTTCATCTTATACTTCCAGGCCACATTTAATCATTGAGAGAATTCAGAGCAGGAAGTCAAGGTAGGAGTTTGAAGCAGAAATTAAAGAGGAATGCTGTGTACTGGATCAAACTCAGCTAACTTTTTCATACAGTCCCAGGCTTATCTGCTTAAGGTGGCTCCACCCACTGAAGGCTGGGCCCTCCCACTAGAATCATCAATCAAGACAATGCTGCAAGCCAAAATGATCTAGAAAATTCTTCACCTGAAGCTCCCTCTTTCCAGATGTCTCTAGTTTGTATTACATTGACAACAAAGACTATCAAGAACACTTCAAGCTCTTACTTTCTTTCTACTTCCTTTACTCTGGATTTTCCTGAGCCCTAGAGAAGGTGGCATGAATGTTCTGTTTAGGGTTGAACATTCAACCGTCATTTACTCTCAGTACCTTGAACATCTGCGAGCCTCCAAATTGATTGCAAAGAGAGGTTCCTGGTTAAGTTTTGAAGGAGCATTTATCAATGGGTATAACCAAACACATTTAGAAGGCAATTTCACCCTTTGTGGAGTTAGTGAAAACAACAGCAATAAGATTTCCTATCACCTCTGCAGAGAGCCTATGACTTTCCCTGCCATGCATTGCTGACTGGGTTTATAGTACCAGGCATTGAATGCCTCCTGTGAAGGAGCAAGTGTCAAATCCAATCAGAAAATGATTGTCTATCCCCCTTACAGTGGTACACTATGTATGGCATAAGTGGACACATCTTACTTGAAGGGTTGGTATTGTAATTTATAGAGTTTACAGCTAGGTAAGCCTGGCTTTTCCCTGGGTGCTAGAGAGAAAAGTCCAGTCCTCATATCTACATGATCAGTGCTTAACTGACTGTACAATCTCTCTCTTCAGGAATTCACTATCTCTTCAGTTTTCTAAAAGTTTTAATCAAAAATGATCATTTTAAATCTTCCAAATACATTTTCTGCATTTTTGGAATGATCATCTTGTACTTCTTTTCCTTCTGTAGCCTTTCAGTGAGATATACAGCATTAAGTCATATTAAGTTGTTGACCTGGACTAAATGCCATTTTATTGGGGTATAGAATTCTTTTTATGGATTACTTGACTCAAGTTGCTAGTGTTTAGTGAGGATTTTTTAGATCTATAATTCTTGAGAGAGATTGGTCTATAGTGGCCTTTTCTTGTAATGTCTTTTGATCTAATGATGACTCCTTTGGACAACTTAACGAGTAATCCCTCTGATTCTGTCTTCTTGAGATTATAGTGAATGAAGATAAACCTTTTTTAATTGTTAAAATAAATATTCTCTTATTTGGTCTAGTTCCTTTATTGAACTATATATTCTTTTTTGCATATAATATATCCCAATTATGGTTTGTTTCCCTCAATCTCTCCCCTTTCTGTCTCTCATTAGAAAAGAACAAGCTTCTAAGAGATAAGAGTGAAACACAACAAAATAAAATATAATAAGATAAAACAAAAGCTATCACATCAGAGCTGGAGAAGGTAAACAAACAGAAGGAAAAGAGTCCAAGAGAAGGCACATTAATTAAAGACCCACTCATGAAGATGGAAGTTATACAATAATCTCACACTAGCTCAGAATTGAGTATAATAAAGGGTTATTTATTTAGGGATAGACTCACAGATCACAGTCCTCTGCACAAACAGGGAACAGGAACCAAATCCAGAAGCAGGGAGAAAGAGCAGAGCACTTTACTTTAGCATTTATAGTATAAGAGGCCACACCCAAGTGGGCTGGTATCTTAAAAGCTACTAACTGAAGGAATTCCTACACACCTCCC
Organism: Ellobius talpinus; assembly: GCA_001685095.1. NCBI lineage: Eukaryota > Metazoa > Chordata > Mammalia > Rodentia > Cricetidae > Ellobius > Ellobius talpinus. The sequence goes on along the minus strand of LOJH01037640.1, from coordinate 2,822 downwards.
CTTTTGTTTAAATAAAAGAATTCAAAGCCTAATATAAAACTATATATAATAAGCACAAATATCAAGTACAAAAAAAATCACAGCAAACATAAACAATATTAAGCAAGGAACAAATGCTAAATGTTTCAATAATTGTTCTATACTAAGGCTTCTGGGCTCGGCTAAATTGTAAGAAGAACATAACTAAATCTATCTAATCTTCAACCCTATCAAAGGCCTGAGAAGAGAGATAATATTACTTGAGTAGGCAGGAAGTGCAACCAAGCTGCTTCTAAAATGTGCAGTAGATGACAGAGACAACTGGCTACCTGGATAATCACCCAAAGTCTCATTTGCAATGTTAAAGCAACCAACTTTGGCTAAGGCCTAGAATTACTGACAGACCATTGTCCAAGGCAGGAAAATTTTCAGAACCATCTTGTCCTGTCTTAGGAAGGTTTGGCAGACTTTTTTCTTGTATCCTGCTTGTCCATTTCAGACATTGTGTATTTTGTCAGTGGTCGATGCGTGGTCAGTTCCTTGCCCAAAGGCCAGTTTTGTCAAGAAGAAAACAAGCTCCAAGTG
>LOJH01037639.1:4116-15220 GCA_001685095.1 Ellobius talpinus | reverse complement strand
ATGTTTGTCTCTCTTAGGGTTCTCTTTGTTGTCTAGGTTCTCTGGGATTGTGAACTGTAAACTGGTTTTTCTTTGCTTTATGTCTAAAAGTCACTTATGAGTTAGTACCTATGATATTTGTCTTTCTGTGTCCGGGTTACCTCACTCAACATGATGTTTTCTACATCCATCCATTTGCCCACAACTTTCAAGATATCATTATTTTTCTCTGCTGTGTAGTAAGTACTTCATTGTGTAAATGTACCACATTATCCTTATCCATTCTTTGGTCGATGGGCATTTAGGTTGCTTCCAGGTTCTGGTTATGACAAATAATGCTGCTATGAACATAGTTGAGCACATATCCTTGTGGTACAATTGAGCATCCTTTGGGTCTATACCCAAAAGTTTTATTGCTGGTCTTGAGGTTGGTTGTTTCCTAATTTTCTGAGTAATCACCATACTGATATTCAAAACAGCTGTACCAGTTTGCACTCCCAACAGCAATGGAGGAGTGTTTCCTTTACCCCACAACCTCTCCATCATAAGTTGCCATTAGTGTTGTTTTTGATCTTGGCCATTCTTGCAGGTGCAAGATGGACTCTAAAAGTTGTTTTGATTTGCATTTCTCTGATGGCTAATGATGTTGAGCATTTCCCTAATTGTCTTTGAGTCATTTTAGATTCATCTATTGAGAGTTCTCTGTTTAAGTCTGTACTCCATTTTTTATTGGATTATTTGTTCTTTTGATGACCAATTTATTGAGTTCTTTGTTTATTTTGGAGATCAGACTTCTGTCCGATGTGGGGCTGGTGAAGACATTTTCTCATTCTGGAGGCTCCATTTTTGTCTTGTTGATCATGTGAGAAGAGGGCTTTTTATAGGTAGCTCAAGGAAATGAGGGAGTGAGGCAAGAAAGTGTTTGGAGAAACAACAGTTTTGACAGAGAGACAAGGAAGGGTAGCAACCCAGATTTAGAGACATCTTTGATTCATTGGAAAAAGAGTAACAAAGCCAGTAGATAGAGTGGGAAGAACAAGGGAAGAGTCCTAGGAAGTTAGGATGGCAGAGGAAAAGAGGAAAGCGCCCAAATGCAAAGAGGCCACTACAATTTCTTTGGTTTTGACTTGAGCAATGTAGGGACTTTGAGTAGGTAAATGACCAGATTGGACTTAATTTTAGCAACACCATCTATCTTCTAATTCACTAATACCATCTAAGTATTAGTGAATTCAGTATTAAGAGTAAGTTGGCAAAGAGGACAGAATTAGGTAGACTGATTTGGAGATTGCAATTGTGGTGAGAGTTGATGTTCTGTCTAAAGTGGTTTGTCAGGGATTAGTCAGGTATGAATGGAGTATGAAGATACAAGTCACTGAATTCTCTGATTACTGTGAGCAGAAGAGGAAGCACGTGTGACCTCAAGATTCCTGATTCAGACATGTTAGTTCCTCTTTGCATTGTTGTGACTAAATAACTAACTAAAATAATTTGTTTATTTGATAAATTCCATCATGGTGGTGGACTCCATGATAGTGGGAACTGTTCCTGTCCTGAGAGAGAAGTGTGGTGGGGGAAGGACATTTTAGGGGTCTGGGATATTCTAAGTAGTTGTTTTTCCATTGTTATTTAAAATATCAAATTTGTAGCAAAGTGTTCTTTTTCTTTTTTCTTTATCAAGACTGCAGATTCCCCTCCATCTTCTCACTGAGTTTTTTTTTCTCAGTAGTGCTTTGTTCTAGCCTAGGTCTTTGGGTCATCCAGACTCTGCTTCCTGGTCTTCTAAGCAGTGTCAGACACCTGCTCCCTCTCATAGCACAAGTCTCAAGTTGGACCAGTCATTGGTTGGCCACCTTTATTCACTCCAGCATGCCTTGCAGGCAGAAGAAATTGTAGGTCGAAGATTTTGTGACTGGGTTGGTGTCCCAGTCCCCCCATGGGAAGTCTTGCCTGGTTACAGAAGATGGCCAATTCAGGCTCCATGTCCCCCATTATCAGGAGTTTTTGCTTGAGTCAGCTTCATAGATTCCTGGTGGTTTTCATTGCATTGAGTTTCCACCTCACCCCTGAAAGGCCTCCAGTAAAGTTGTCTCTCTTGTACTCTCTCTCTCCATCCCTCACACCATCCCATTTCCATCCCCACCTTCCCAGAGTCTGCCTCAAAATCTATTCTATTTCCCCTTCCCAGCGAGATCCATGCTTTGTCCCTTGAGCCCACCTTGAAATTTGCAGGCAAATGGATGGAACTAGAAAAAAAAAACATCCTGAGTGAGGTAATAGAGACCAGGAAGACAAACATGGTATGTACTCACTTATAAGTGGGATATTAGCTGTAAAATAAAGAATAATCATGCTATAATCCACAGATCCAGAAAGAGAGGCTAAGTAGCAAAGTGATTGCTTTACTTTGTGATTAAGTATATGAAGCTAGATACAGTGGGGAGTTCTGGTCTGTTTTATCAGTAAGGAACTAGGCCACGAGAATGGGAACAGACACCATAGAATTCTTATGGCCAGGCAGGGATGCCACTCAACGTATGAGCCCTGGAGCCCAAGGAAATTGGAGGACAGCTCAGGTGGAGAGACTTGGAAGGAGAAGCAAGTGACAGAGAAGAAAATCTGTAAGAAATAATAGGAGGAAATTATTTCAAGGAAGAGGGAGTTTTCAGCAGTGTTGATCTCTGCAGGTGTATTTAAAGCAAAGATTGAGAGTAAACTGCATATTTAAAAAACAATATCGACATCACTGGCATCCTTAAGAGCATTTTTATAAGAGTACTGTGAATAGAACCTTAATTAGTTGGTACTGAGAAATTGAGAGGAAGGAATTAAATTCAGGCTGTCCTCAAAAAGTATTGCAAAGAATAGAGAAATACGGCAATCACATAGGTGAGTGTGGGCCAAAACAATCTTTTTAAAGAGCAGAGAAAATACAGCATGCTGTGTTCTCATGAGAACGATGCTGTAGAAGCAACAGGTTCTGATTCAGAAAGGAAAGAGACCTCATGGAGCAGACTCGAGGAGTATCAAAGAAGAGATGAAGGGTAAAAGAAAGCACATTTAGGGATAAGGTGCAGGATGGCAAGTTTACAATGGAAAGACTGGCGACATTTGGGAATGAGCCTTAGAATGTATTGTGAAGGTGGAATCTGATTAGCAAAATGTCAATAGAAAGCTTACAGAATAACCAGGAACCTAAAGAGACATAATTAAACCATGAAACAAAGGTAAGGAGGTTAATGCATGAGATATCTTAAAAGGTCACAGTATAAGGCATAGAACGGTGACAAATAGGAAACAAGAACCAGGAGGACAGAATCAAACACTGATTATATCAAATGTGGTTGGAATGGTGTGTCTCGGTGTGATCGTGGCTGGCAACTTGACTACAATTGCAATGAGCTAAAACCTAAGCATCTGGGAGGACCTGAGTGTGATTTTTCTTGGTCTCATTATTTGAAGTGGGAAACTCATCCTGAATCAGATCATTTGAGATCAGAAGATCTATCCTAAATCTAAATCACAACTTTTGGTGACAGCCTACAGAAAACGGAAAAAGAAAGAATTTACTTTTTTGCATGCTTGCTCACTCTCATGGGCATATTCATTGTTCCCTAACCATTCCTTTGCTGGTGTGAGGACCTACGTCTTAGGGATTCCAAAGTAGGTGGAAAACTGCAGATCGATGTGACCTCCTTGGTATTCCAGCACTGGATAGGGATTTCTGAGCCTTCTGGTTTTGTGGACTAAACAACTACTCAATCCCTGACTTTTCTATCAAGAGACGGTCACTGTTGAACTACCTAGAGCATGGTCTGTGGGCCACTCCTATAAACTCTATATAAACATTGGACATTCTACCCATCTTAGAGAACCTTGACTAACATACTTGGTAAAGGTGTAAAGATTGTTAAATTGGATAGCTTGAAGGAGTTTGATACATGTTGCCTATAATATGTACACCTAGAATTAAGATCAGGCTCTTACAGTCTTTCCACCCCCTCTTTCAAAATGATCGCTGAGTCTGAGTGTGGGTTGTATTATAAAATCATTACTAATTAAAAATTAAAATCAGATAGTTTGGATGCAACATTTTACACCATAAGATACTTATAAAAAGAACCTACTATGCTCATTTAATACCTGAAAAGTTGAAGATGTTTTATTAATAAAGATCCAGCTGGACATGGCAGTGCACAGCTAGAATTGCAGGATGAGAGAGGTGGAACCAGGAGGATCTGGAGTTTACAGCTGGCCTCAGCTGTGTAGTGAGTACTGCTGTCAGCCTGGTTTACATGAGACTTTATACCAAATGGGAAACATAGAACAAAACAAAAGATGTAAACAGAAGCAATGCCTCTTGCAAAAAAATAACAGAGAAAGAAAACAACAACAATAGAACAGTCAAAAGAGTTTATTTACAAATAGACTTTCATACAAGGAATATGATGCTGCAGAATCAGAGGCATTTCATAATTATAAAAATTTCAAATTATCAGGGTACTATAACCCTGGCAAAGATTATATACCCGAAGATGAAACAACCTAATACGTAAAGTGAAAATGTACAAAACTAAGGTGAGAAAGAGAAAATCCTCAATCTGGATGATTGCCAGAACAAATAAATAGAAAGAGAGCACCAAGGCTGCAATCTGTGTAATTCTGTCAAATGTTTTTCCTAATTTGCTCTTTATAGAACCCTAAACTCAGCAGCAACAGATTATACATTCTTTTCAATCACATATGAATCATATGCCAAGAATGACCATATGTTAGCTAATTAAATTAGTCTCAATAAATTTCAAAGAATTGAAATCATGCAGTGTACATTCCCTGAAGGCCACACATTAAATTATAAATCAACAACATAAAGATATCTAGACAGACAAATATTTAGAAATTAAGCAATATACATCTAAATCATCCATATGCTAAACTTAAACTTCAAAAATTAAAAAAATAAACTTTATGATAATGGAAATCCCATATGTCAGAATTTATGAAGTATAGCTAAGATAGCAGGAAGGAAAAGTTATAAATTCAAATTCTTCTATTAGAGGGGAAAATGCTGTAGAAAAGCAGTTATTCAGCTATTCCTTTAAAGAAACTAGAAAAAGAGGAGAAAATTGTGAAAAATGTTAGTGGAAGAGAGCAGACAAAAATAAGGATGGAAATTAACAAAGTACAAAATGAATAAGGATAGAGAAAATGGACAAAATTTTGTTATGTATGAATAAGATATTCAATTCTTTAGTAAGATTTCAAGAAAATAGAAAATATCTCTACCCTCGAACTGAAATAAGAGAGAGGGAATCACAAAAAACTCCACAGATAATAGAAATATAAAATGCATACATATTTCAGACTATATTATAGCAAAAATTTAAATTTATTGTGAACTCTAACTTTGAAAAATAACCAAAAAAATAAATAAAACTTTTAAAATCTGAGTCATCTGGCCTGAAGAGATAGCTCCATTAGTAAAATATATGCAAGTATAAAGATCAGAGTCTAATTCCAAGGACCCATGTAACAAATGCCAGGTGTCTGAAATGCTTTAGCTATATTGTGTTATTGGTGGTTTCTTCTGGTGTCAAGTCTATTTGTTATTCTTAATCCTCTTATACCTGGAAAGAAATTTTTTTCTTATGGAATTCCTGAAAATATTGTCTCTGCCTTTTCTATGCCATAATCCAAAGACTGTTAGGTCATCTTATAATTCCCAGAGCTCTCCCATATTCTTTTGAGTCTCACATCTGCCTATAACTCCAGATCCAATGCTCCCCTCTGGTTTTTGCAGCTACCCACAAGCAATGGCTCATATATTCACCCCCAAGTACACAAAAAATGAATAATAAAATAAACCTTAAAAAACAATTTTCAGTGCCAAATTCTTTCTAATTTTCTTTGAAAATTGCTATGTGAGAATAGAGAAAATAAAGTTTATGCTTATAAATCAAAAATTAAAAAACATAACTATATTTATTAGGAAGAAACAAAGTTTTAGATATACTAGACTTAATGTAGAAAGTTAAGTGGATTTTATCTAAATATAACTAAAATAAATTCAAAAGTAAGTAATGCAAAAGCAAATTATAAATAAAAACTAAGAAATTTTAATTCTTAAACAAATTAAGCAAATACAAATTTTCGACCATAATGGAGGTAGATATAAATTTTACCAGAGGAAACATAAAGTCTATCTACCCACCCATCTATCTATCTTATATATTTTTCTAACATTCCATAATTAAATTAATTTTAGTTTCAATCTTGATAGAATTTTTCATGGAACCTGACAAATTACTCCTAATATTTGTATGCAAAATAGTAAAACTTATTGTTTTTAAAGAATAATCGTGAATATTTCCTTTAACTTATTAGGAATTAGTATACAGTTTCAGTAGCAAAAGTGATGTGGCTTTGGTGCTTGGGTAAAATGAAAATAGAGCAAAGTGTAGCGCTAGAGTGGGATTAGGGTTAGGGAGGAGGCTCAGAGAGTAAAGACACCAGCTGTAACATCTAGGTTGTTTCCAGGTTCTGGCTATTACAAATAAAGCTGCTGCAAGCATAGTTGAGCAAATGTTCTTGTGATAGGAATGTGCATCCTTTGGGTATATGCCCAAGAGTAGTATTGCTGGGTCTTGAGGTAGATTTGTTTCCAATTTTCTGAGAAACTGCCAAATTGATTTCCAAAGTGGCTGCAAAAGTTTACACTCCCACCAATGATGGAGGAGAGTTCCCCTTACCCCAATCCTCTCTAGCATAAGCTAACATCAGTGTTTTTGATCTAGATGGCCGTCAAGTGAAGAATGTATAAAGAAAATGTTATACATTTACACAGTGGAGTTTTACTCAGTGGTAAAATATAATGACATCTTGAAATCTGCAGGCAAATGGATGGAATTAGGAAAAAAAACATCCTGAGTGGGGTAACCCAGGCCCAGAAAGACAAGCATGACTTAGTCCCAGCAGCTGTAAAGTGGAAGCAGAAGGATCAGGGATGATCCTTTGCTGCAGAATGAAGTTAAGGCTTGGCCTATAGGAAAATAGAATAGGAGCTGGAGAGATGTTCAGTGGCTAAGAGGTCCCAGCACTCACATAGCAGCTCGATATCACCTGTAACTCTAGTTCCAGAGGATTTGATGCTCTCATTTGCTCTCCATGAACAGAGTGCATAGACTTGGTACATAAACATATATGCAGGCAAAACATCCATCCACACAAAATAAAATGATAAAGTTAAATAAATATATGCATTGATATACATAACATAAGCATATGCATTTATACATAAACAGAATGTATAAACTTAGATTTATAATATTGTTATATTTTATCATACATGAGTAAATAAAACTTACCAGGACAGCTAGCTGTAGAGCATGTAATCAGATGGACTCAGAATAAAAGGTTTAGGAAAGAAATGTTGGGGTCGTGTCTACTCTCAGGAAGCATGCATTTAATTGGGTAGCAAGATCTATGTAAGAAGCCAGAATGAACTCTACAACAACAACATGATATCAAAAGAAAGTAAAGAGGACAAACTTTACATTTTCCCAAAAAGTGCTGTTAATGGTTAAGGAGATAAACATTAATCTTCAAAGCAACAGCAACATGTAGAGATAATGGAATACTTTCCTAATATCCTGATAGTATAGAAGGTAGAGCTGTGATTACTGCTATTTGTGAAAAGAGGCTAAGTCACAGAAAATGTCCAATTCTGTCACATGCTATACATGTCACATAGAAATGACAGTTAGCATTCTTTTCCCCCCCTCCCCCCTCACACACACAGACACACAGACACACACACACAGACACACACACACACACATGCACACACACACAGAGTTCTACCCCAGCCCAGCTCCCAATCCTGCTACTTCTGCTTCAAGGTCTGTACCCTCCTGCCAGGTGTTATCACCTGTCTTTCCTCTGAAGGCCTTGGTAACATTCTACAGCTGAGCCCAGCAGGCACCTGCCCCAGGCCAAACAAACATTAACAGAACAGAAATCTTTCAGACTGGGCACCAGGGAAAAGTGATCTTGATGCTGTCCGTGGCATGAGCCAGGGATATTGATGAGTTGGCATTCTGTCCCCGAGTCATCAATCATACAGAATCAATCCTGGCTCCCTCAGGAGCTAGCCCCCGGCTCACATAATTCTCTCTCCCTGCCACCAACCTGAACAGTCTGATCCCAGTGGTGGGAGCTGTTTTGTTCTGCGTTCAGCATTGATTCACTTGGCCTTCAGTAGTGTTTTCTACATTCCCCAGAAATGTCACTTAATTTATCCTCTCTGAAGTAGCTAAGTTGCCTGGGTCTCATGGCGACGAGTGCAACAGTCCAGCAGGGAAATGTGTCTGGCCTTTCACAACAAATGTATCATGAAGCTTGGAGCCCCTAGACCTGAAAGGCAGAACTCCTCTGTGTTCAGACTCCTGAACTCAGTGACAAGGCTGAGGCAGGGGTTTGAACAGAGGCCAGGGCTGGGGCATCTCAGTCAGATAGCCCTGTTGTTTTCACAACTCTACTTCCTGACTTTTGATATGATATAAGGCCCATACACATTGTTTTCTAGCATCTTTTCTGTAACAGGAGGTAGCGGGCCTGCTTTTCATCCCAGCTGCCTGGCTAGCTTACACCCGAAATAATCACAGAGAAACTGCATTCATATAAACACTGCCTGGCCCATTAATTCCAACTTCTTATTGGCTAATTTTTACATCTTAATTTAACCCATTTCTGTTAATCTGTATATCACCATGGGGTCATGGCTTACCGGGAAAGATTCAGCATGTCTGACCTGGCAGCTCTATGGCAGCTCTCTCTGACTCTGCTTCTTCTTCTCAGAATTCAGTTCCGTCTTCTCCTCCTACCTAAATTCTGCTCTATCAGGCCAAGAAGTTTCTTTATTGATTAACCAGTGAAAGCAACACATAAACAGAAGGACCTCCTANCACCATGGGGTCATGGCTTACCGGGAAAGATTCAGCATGTCTGACCTGGCAGCTCTATGGCAGCTCTCTCTGACTCTGCTTCTTCTTCTCAGAATTCAGTTCCGTCTTCTCCTCCTACCTAAATTCTGCTCTATCAGGCCAAGAAGTTTCTTTATTGATTAACCAGTGAAAGCAACACATAAACAGAAGGACCTCCTACACACTTTTCCTATGAAATAATGATAATAAATAGCCCATCTCATGTAAATGCAGGGTTGAATTCAATGGTGGATATAGTGCTTGCTATGGAAGGAGAGTGATCAGTAGGTATGAGTTACAAAATTGCCATAATGAGGGCACAGGATTTGCAGCACTGACAATGGAGATAAAGTTGCTATCTACGAAAGAAAAACTCCAGGAAGATAGTCTTTCCAGAAAGAACCACTTCTTTAACTTGTCTTGGAACTTACTATCTTATCAGTACTTACTTGCTTCCATATCTGTCAAAATGCCCTCTCTGTCCCATGTAGTAAGAAGTGGGCCTCACAGAAAAGGTGTCAACAGGATGTGGCATGTGGCAGATAGAACCAAAGGTTGTCTGAAGGTCAGCTCTAAAGGATGTGCACAAGGAGGAGGGAAGTCTTCTTCCTATTCTGCAGAGGGGCTGTGGTATTAAAAAGGGTAGCTTGGTCCTGTCCAGACCCTTGTGGAAATTCAGGGAACTTCAGGGAACTTCTTAGTCTAAAGCTGTGTAGATCTCCTCGTCTGTTTGTGCTTTTCTCCTAGCAAACAGAATCCGTTTTCCAGGAGATTCTGAAGACTGCTTTATTTGTTAGAAGACAAGGAGGCACTAATAAATTCCTCTGTGTGAGGTATTTAATTACATAATAATGTGTACACTAATCAGAGTAAATGTGTTTGTGAAAACACCTTGATATGGGAACAGTTAATCACCCAAGGCGTTGCTTCTTAACACACCTTGGAAGTTAACTTAATTAAATTAATTAGAACAATGAAAAAATTGAACTGTTTATTGGTCCACAATGACCTGAAGAAATGCTCCCCTCAAATGCAAGAACATCTCCCACACTGCAAGCAATTTTCCCCAAACTCTCAGCCCTTATGGTTATGGCTACACCCCAGGAGCCTACAGCTGCCAAAAGCCTCCCCTGTGCCTTACCTTGGAGTCATTTCCTGTTTCAGACAGAAGGCAGTCAGTGTGTACCTGAATACATGTACACACACACACACCTCTTCTGTGTGTGTCACTGAATCTCAGGGAAACCCACTATGCTTTTATCCTGGACTCTAGTGTACAGTTTTCATGCGACCTCTGCGACATGGGTTCTAAAGGGAGGAGGGTAGAGGGTAGAGCACTTTCTGATTACTATCATCATTATGACTTCCATAATAGCTATTTCCTATTAACCAGGCTGATTTTATATGAATTGTGCAGTGTTTTCAGCACTGCACCAATTCTTAAGTTCATCCTCCCCTTTCTACTTGGGCTTTGTACAAGATGACATCAAAGACCAGGCCCCCACTGCTTGAAAACCATTTGTTTCGGTCTGCAGTGCCAACAAGAACACAGATACAAGTCATTGTGACAACTGAGCAGACATTGAAGAGTGTACATATGAAATCAGTCATTGAAGAATAAGCAAGAACCAACAGAACAGGGAATGTTACCTGGGGAGAGAAGTGTCCAGAATGATAACTGTAATTGGTGCTCTAGATGTTGTCCCCCAAATCCAGGACCAAGAGGCTTCAATTCTTGATGAGTTGTGTAAACCTTGGTAACATATCTTTTAAGGAATACTATGACAGCTGTATTCTTTACCTTGATGGACAATGACTATCTTGATACCTTATAACAAAGCCACCTAACTAAGAGCAAAGTTTTGTGTTTATGACCCGAAATACCAGTTATGAAAATAAGATACTTGATAACAGATAACCTTAAGTTATCTACTGAATTCACCTTCTTTTTCTTTTAAGAAAAAACAAGCAACAATCAGACTAAAACAAAAGCCCTCTTGCAATCGCCAACCTCTCTGAAACTAGTGTAAGCTCCAAAGAGCACAGCCCAGGGCTGAAAGCATAGAAGGGGCCTCCACTTCCACATGCCCCTGGGCAGGGTCTGTAAGTTTGCTTTCTACAAGGTTTGTCCCTACTCCATCCCA
>LOJH01037638.1:0-14841 GCA_001685095.1 Ellobius talpinus | reverse complement strand
GGAACATCACTTTCTGTGACTTCTGTGGGCAGGATCAGATCTCCAAGCAGCAGAATAAATGTCAAGAAGATGATTGATTGTTGGCCATGGTAACAGGCTTGCAAATCTTCTCCTAAAGAGATGTCCAACTGTTGCCACTGGACTGATCACAGAGAATGATATTAATGTCCTCAGTTCTGGGGACAGACAGTCTGGACCTGGAGTAACTGAAGCCCTGGCTCACCACATAGCTTCAGATAGCTTCAGTTATCTTATAGTTCTGTGGTCGGTGCATTCTGAAGTAAGGAAGGTTGAGGAGAAACTGTTATATTTCCCCTTCTTCCACTGAGTTATCAACTGGTTGCCCTACTTTGGCTTCCTTTTATGTAGAATAGTCATCAGTGTCCCTTGAAGTCTGCTGTGGATCTCAGGGTCTTGAAAGTCTGGGTAATCCATTTCGTCAGATGTTACAATGTTCTGTCTGCATTGTATCACCCTTAGACATCAGCACCAGAAAGTAGAAGTATAGTTAGGCACCTTAGACTATGCCCAAAGCCCCATAGACTGCCATGGGAATGGCAGCATTGATGGTAAAGAAAGAGTATTTTAGTCACCAAATGTTTGTCATGAGGAATGTGGTGGTACAGACTGTAATCCTAGTCTTGCAAGGTGGAGACAAAAGAATCAGAAGGTCAAGGTCTTCAGATACACTGAGTTTGAGGCCAGCTTGGGCCAGATAAGACTGTTTCAAACAAACAAACAGGATAAATTACTGAAATTCTTATCCTTCCAAGGCTTAGCTTCACTAAAAGAGAAATTAGAGTCCTCAGTTCAACTCCGATAAAAGCGAGACATAAGAACAAAGCATTAGGAACACAACAAAACAATATACAAAACTGTAGGTCTTTAACGTAAAGCTTTGAGACTCCAAATCTTTCCTTGAGTTCAAAATAGAGATGTTGTTAGGAAAGGACCTGAAGAAGAGAAACCTAAATATTCAGAACAAGGAGACTTGATTCTTGACAGCACAAGAAAGATCCCATCTTCAGAAGAGGCATCATTCCACAACCGATTCAAATAACTGCAATGAAAACATCCTTCAGTACACATCAAAACAAAAAAAATAGAACAAAAATGAAAAATCAGCAAAAATACAAACAACAAACCGAAACAAATACCAAGCGCAGGCGGCACTGAAAGGTAGTGCAGGTGAAAATACCACTCTTCAAAGAACCAGGCATCTGCTTCAGAAAAAGAATGAGGGGCAGAAAGGATGTGAACAAACAGTATGAAACTGTAGATCTTGTATGTTGAAGTGTCTACAGGGCAAGTTTAAATAAGTCACCGGAGGACTTATTTGGATAACCCCCAAAACCCAAATTTAGGCTGCTTTTCTCAAAGAAAGGCTTGGTGGTTGGTGGTATGTGGTAGGTAAAGGAGAACTTTTAGGACAACAAGCTGAAGGAGCTTTGAAAACCCAAGTATTTATAAAATAAAGAAGAAATCAAATATGTAGTAAATTATCCAGGAAAATAAGTGATACACTTTAAAGTCATATTAGAAATCTCTAAGCTGAGAAAGTTTTCCTATAGTTAGAAATACATTGAAAAGAAGATGAAAAAAATGTTAGTAGAAGCTTCAGGTCTTATCTTTACTGAATTAAAAAAATGAATTTTCAACAAAGATTCAATTTAGAAGTAGTTTAACTCATAAATTTAGAGGCAAACTTACCCCTAGCTGATGGCAAGATCAGTCAGTCATGCATGTAAAAACTAAAGCCAAAATTCTTTCTGGAAAAAGTTGAATAAATCACTGATTATTATCAAAGTTAGCTCATTTCCCATGAAAGAAAAGCTCAGAGTAATCATTTGAGAGCTCTGTTGGCTGAGAGAAATCTCAGGGAACTTATGAAAGGCCCACACTAGATAAAACCTAAGGAAGTGTTTAAACATTTAGCAGATTTCATTGTGTCCCTAATGCCAGACACGGGATACTTGGAGCAGCTTGAGAAGACCCCACAGAATCTCTAGCTGATGATTTCCAATGATGAAGGAGATCTGGCTTTAATATTATGATGATCCTGTGTAAACCAAATGCAACTCCTCCAAGGCCAAGGTTCAAAGACAGGCTCACTCCATTAGGCTGTCTCCACTCTCCAGAGGAGATTTCCCTGGACTCCCTGACTTTCCTGAAAGACACCAAGGACTTTATTTCTGTTTAACTCTCCACCTCAATGGGGATCCTCCACCTCCACACTGTACTCCCATGAAATCCAGATGTCATGGAGAACTTGTAAAAGGCACCTCCTAAAATAAGCTGGGGCAGCTTCTTATGGCTGTTCTTGACAGCAATGGCAGATCTTCCTATGGAGAGTCTTTCCTGGCCTGTCATATCCTTGACTTAGCAACAGGAACAGTCTCTACATCTCGTTGTGGATTGCCTCCACACAGCCTTGAAACAGACAGAAGGCCCTTGAAAGGGATCCCAGACTTTATAGGCCTCTTCCTGTAGGCTCAGAACTCCAGCAAGGTGTTTCAACCCTGAGACTAAAGTGATTTTGATGTGTTTTTTATTAGTTATATTGCTGAAATTTGATAGCATAAAAGCTTAAATGGGGATTTGATACAATTAAAATTCTTTGGGTAATGTTTTTTAATTGTAGATTAATGAAATGTTGACATCATAGGCTAATACTCTCCATTTGAATCTACTCACAGGTAGTATAATTACAATATTTTTGTTGTTATGCCCACTAAAATCATACAGAAACGAAGCCAGTCTTTTGCTTTCTCTGAAAATAAGTTGAGAATTTTCTCTTTGAGTTCAATTCTTTTGATTTAATCATTACACCTGAGCTCATCTGGAACTGAAGGATGAACATCATTCTTACAAGGTCTTTATATAACATCCATGATAAATCTGAAGAACACAAAAATGACAATTTATTTGATTTTTACATAGTTATTCCCATATAACTATTCAATACTCTTAAACATGAACTCATTTTGGCTTATCTCCTAAAACTTTGAATTTATTCTTATTGTCCTTCACTGTTTGTTGTTAAACGATTACCCAAGAGCCCACTGTAAGCTAGGAAGAATTGTAATTCTTAGGATAATTCTATAGATGTAGTTTAAAAGTGAATCTCACAAGTAAATATTTCTCCTTCTATTTACATATATTTTAAAGATCCCATTTCTTTTTATTTGTTTGTTTATTTTGGTTTTTCGGGACATGGTTAGCTGTCCTGTAACAATCTTTGTACACCAGGCAGCCTCTAACTCACAGAAATCTACCTGCATCTACCGCCCGAGTGCTGGGATTATGCTCCTGGTGAAAATCCTGTTCCAATTGTGCTATTTCCTACGTCCTCCATAACATGAACTGTAGAAAGAGTTTATATGTGCCCTCTTGCAAATGTAATCCTTTCTGTGTAATGAGGCTTAGCTTGCACATGATGAATACATTAACTAAATAAAATTTGAGTCTTAAAATTACAAACTTTGCCAGGCTTTTTTTTCTAGGAAGTTCGATCCTTTCCTGTGATTTCTCCCTACCAGCTCTCAGATTTCTTCTTCATTAACTGCATATTGTCTTGTTACATCTTCATTCAACCGATTATAATTTATGTGTGTGTATATATAACTTATTTATTATCCATGACTGTTTTGGATGTAATATAGCAGAGGTTAATATTTATTAAATTGAAGTAGAAATACTTTACCTTTAGGTTTGTGAATCTGACACATACCGAGTATTGTATGTAGCCAGTGATAAATTAGAAACTGGGAGTTCATTTCAAGAATGTAATCATCAAGAGAACAAATCCTGGTCTGCAAGATGTTATGGGAGAAGAGAGTCCTAGCTCTGCTCATTGCCAGCCAGCATCATTGCTGGCCTGGCCTTACCTACACTGAGCAACCTTTCGTTGAACTTTTACCATTCAGACTCTCATAGTCCTTCTCACTGCTTAGTTACTGGTTTTGTTGGCTTTACAAACCACCAATTCTAGAAGTCATGCAGTTTAGCTACACTCTCTCCCACAAACACTACTGCAGGTAACACTTCTGGTAAGTGGGTCCTGATGATAATGGTTGCCTAGGTTACTTTGCAAAGATTTGAATGCTGTGGTTCTGGATACCTCAGGCTCACCACTTAGGCCTGGATGACTCTGATGTCAGGGGGTCAAAAACTCATTCCCAGCTAATGTCACAATTTTCTGCACATATGCCCCAGAAAGAGCCATGAGAACTGATTGTTCATGCTCACACAGCCTGGGTTACTACAGATGTAGTGGCCTTTCCTCATACCATAAGGCAAGTTGCTTCTTTATCCCATATATATGCCACAAACCCTCTCCTCAAAGAGGTAGATTTAAGAGTCGGGTCTCCACTGCCATGCTTGTCTTGAGGGTGCTGAACTATATTGGAAAGTATTAAGGAAATCTATTACCCACACTGAAAAAGATATCCATGTAGATGAGCTTCAATTTTCACAGATGAAAAACTATTATCTACCAACCCACAAGATAGCCTTTTAGAGCTTAATATGAAATTTCCTGTTTATACAATGTGATGCTTTAAGCAATAATGTGCAGAAAAGTTTCAAGCTATGAAAGCCTAAGGTGCTATTATAATGGTAACTTAACTTCATTGCTCATTTTTCACATACTAAAATAAGTCTGGGAAGTTTATCTAGATATTGAAAGATATTTTAAGGCACAACTGGATGAGTTAATATTGGAATGAAAGCCTTCACTTATGTACTTCCTGGCTTTTGTAAGCTATTACTATTATTTATGATTTGGAAGTTGACAGCCAATTCAGCATTGCATAAGGATAGAGTAATCACAGTTTCTGCCTTGGGGGTTTCAGAATAAATCATACTGGCGAACAAGTTCATATTAAAACCCTCAACCCTGAAGATAGGTGGTTCTCAAAGGTGGGAATTTGTGTTGAAGACATTTGCCTTTCTTTAGCATTTCAACTTTTCCCTTCGGCTAGAGATCATTGGGAAAATGAGGAAGCTGTCAATTTTGCCCCAAACCAAAGAAATTGGTCTTGAGGCTTCAGTGCCACAAACTGAAAGCACAGGGGTAAAGAAGAGAGACTGTAAGTCCTGGAAGTTAACTCAGACTCCTTGGCCTCTGAATACTTGGGTATTTTTCAGCTCTTCTGCCTGTGGTGCCCCTTCCTGCCTGCTTTCAGTTCATGAGTCCCTTCTACTTGACAAACCTTCCTTGACCTTCTCATCTGTCTGTGAAACTCCCAAGGGCAAGGAGGATACCTTCCGCAGCTGTGAACCCCAGATCAAGCATGAGCACTCAACAATTAATAGAAGTCATGGATGAAGAGAGAGAGAGAAAGAGAGAGAGAGAGAGAGAGACTGAGTCTGAGGCAGATGTATCCATCCTGTCTCTTAGAATGACATGCTAGTGAGATTTATACCTTTCTACTTATCTTAATCATAATAACGACTTGGGCACTCAGAAAAGGCCATATAAACACCAGAAGAAAGAATAAATTATCATGGTTTGTTGTTCAATATGCTATAGACACACATATGTGAATGCACACACACACACACACTTTTTTTTCTCATTCAGTGATCTTGTCATTCCCCAAAGCTCTTTTGTCTTTGTCGTTTCACTTATGGTTTTCCTATGGTTTTCTCCATGTTCAAGGATTATTTTTCAAGTTCACTAATTAATTTTCAGAATATCCATGCTCATGATTTCATATTTCACATTCTTTTACTTAAATCAAATTAAATGATACATAAAAGCAGTTGGTGACACACAGACTCCCCACCTTAGACCAATTTTTTCTTGTGTAACTAGTCCTTGAATGGCCCTTGAGGTTGTAAAAAAATATCTTAAGTTGCTTTAAGCATTAGATTGCACTTCATTCTACTGCTATTAGGTATCTGAATCCAGTTATATTGTTTAGGTATTATATATCTGCATCTCGGGTTATTGTGTGTTCTTACAGTGTTAATTGGTGTACAAAAATTAGAGAACATTTCCTTTGTTCTGAAATAGCTGCTTCTTTTTAATATTTACATTATATACTAAAACATAAGCTAATACTTATGGCTGTCACGAATGAGAGCCATGCCGTGCTGGTACACTTGATCATGGGCATCATGAATTAGAAAATGGTTGCAGTGTATCTGCATCTGCTCTCCTTGATGACATCCACAGTGAAACAGACACAATGAAGAGACGCTGAACTTCAAATAAGAGCCCAGGTAAAACTCTGGCTTTGCCACCTTCTGGTACAATATCCAAATGTTATCTTCTTTTTAATGTACAACATAGTATTGACTTAGCTGGGTCATCATGGACATAAACACTGTGGTATACTCTTCAAAGAAGGTTGAGATATGAAAGTTCTTTCTGTAATCTGATCTTTGTATCATCCCTTCATCTCTTAGATACCTAAATTAGCACTTCCAAATTCTTCTAGATTAGAAAGAAACAAAAAGACAGATACCTTTCTACCAAGTGGGTCAAATCTAAGATCTATTTCAATCTCTCTCTTTAGAAATAATACTTTACAGGGTAAGTTCAACAACTAAAACTTATTCCCTGAGCTCACAGTTTCCTATAAATGAGAAACACACACTTCTTACTCCAGGCTTTGTGGACTGTATGGTCTCTGTCATGTTATTCAACTCTTCTGTTACAGTAGAAAAGCTTGCACAAACTCTTTAATCATGTGGTGCTCGCTGTGCTCATATAAAACTTTATTTATAAAAACTGATGGCAGGTGAGATTTGATCAGTGGGGCACTGATTGCTGATTTCTATTCTAGGTGACATTTGAAATAGATAAAGTCTCTGACTTCACAGAATTCATATTTCTTGTGAAGAAAGCAATCAATGAACAAAAATAAATGATACTCAAAGGAGTAGAAGGTGGTTTTAAAGTTCCATGAATAAAAACAGGAGTAGAATAAAAGAATCCAGAGTGACAAGGGAAAGGAGAAAGGAATTTGAGACCTGGCACAAAAGATGGGCTCTCTGAGAAATTATTATTTGAGAAGAAACTGGGATAAAGTGAAGAAGAAAAGCCATACCTGTCAAATTAAAAAGATTCAGGGAAGAAACTATAGACCTGAAAGTTATTATACAGAATTATATATCTGTAGCTGCTACCACAGATTTGTCAAGCATTCTGAGTACTGGGGACATTGGAATATGACCATAATTAGAATAAGAGATTTTGTGGGTGGTAATAAATTAAGGACCTTGAGACGAGATCATCTGGAATGATGTGTGTATTAAATTCAATGAAAAGTTCTTATAAAAGGAAACAATGGGAAGCAGAGCAGGATGGAGGTAGTGTGAAAGCAGAGGCATAAACAGACATTGGAAGCAAGGCACTCCAAGAATTGCAGACAGTTATGACAGGCTAAGAAGAAACATGGATGGAGTCTCATTGTTATTAGATGACATTGGTTTGGGGTCTACCTTGATTTCAAACTTCCTGTCTTTACAAATGTGGGAGAATGAATTTCTCTCAAAGGAAATCAACCCCCAAAATTGGTTATTTTAAGCCACTCATTTTGAGATAAATTGTTGAGGCAATTCTAGGGAGCTAATACATGTGGGAAAAGTCTGCTCTGGTTTAGGAACAGAAAAACAAGGGCCAAGTGGGCAGGTCCAAAAGAGTTAGTAGTGTTGATATTAAAGACATTTAGCCAACATGGCAAGCCACCTATCAATCAGAATAGAAACTAGTCATTAAACCTTGACATTCAATATTGATTGCATATTGCTCCCAAGAGGTCAGAGAAAACATTGAAGAGATAGTCAGGGGACATATATCCTGAGATTTGTAGTTATGGGAGACAGTTTGAATGCCAGTGGAAGACACTGAGTAAGGAACCAGGTGGCTTAATATTATGATTTTAAGAGATCATTCTAGATGCATCTTGAAAGAAATGACTATAGCTGAACAGGGAGGAAGGAGGTATGGCAACAAGCTAGCTCTTTCAACACTCAAGACATCAGGTATGGTGGGCTGATTTAGGGCCATTATTCTGGTTCTTCGGGTTGTGTACAGCACAATCAATCCCAGGGGAATCAATTAGAGCAGTGATGCCAGAGATATGTCAATTTATTACAATAGCTTTATTGTCAATATATGTGCTCTGAAGAAACCGTCACAGAAATGCCTGTATCTAGAGAAAGGGACATCTTTTAAAATTTGTTGGTATCTCCTACTTGGGTAATAATGCTTGGGCCTTGAACCAGGGTAATAAGGTATTGAGAAAAAGTCAAATTCAATGTAGATTATGGAGGTGGCATCAGTGAGCTTACTGCTGTGGGAAGTGAGGTTGCAGAATTACAGAAAAGACTACAAATGATGCATTACCTTTTCTGACCAGAACAACTGATGATATTAACAAGATGGACCAAATAGGGTAATTTTTATTTGATGGTGGAAGCAAGGAAGGATAGATTCAAAGATCATACTTCTTGCTGTGCTCTTTGAGATCACTGTTGAACACTTAAGTAAAGAAATCAAGTAGACAGCATTGTATATCAAATTAGGAGTTAATTTCCATTTTTATATATTATATTCTGAAATAATGGAATATATATCTTATCATTGTCTAAAATGAAGTAGATAAATGGGATGCAGATCTAGTAATAAAGATCAAAAGTAGAAGCAGTTTTCAAAAGATTCTCAGGATTGACTACGATTATGTACTACAACTTACAGCAGATACACCACATCTGGGCCTCTAGCCAAATCACTACTGAGTTTTTTATCACTTGCTTGTGTGGTTCAGTGCTGCCGCCAATGACTTGGGGGGCAGGCAGAAAGTCTCCCTGGATATAGACGTTAATGTTAAATAATCTTTAACAGTGGGGCATTTAATGAGTTGTTTTAGTCTTGGATGTTGAGTATTTCAAATTTGTATTTCCACTTTGGCTGCTTTTGGTATTCAACACAATTTCAATATAAATGCACCATTTGAAAGAACTCCCAAGAGGATATTGTTTATTATTACTCTGTTCAAGTAATGAAATTAGTTACTTATAGACACAATGCCGTTAATCAACTGGAGGTTAAATTAGATATCAACAGAACAGATAAGTTTTTACACAGATATTTTCTGTGACTTATAGGAAATAAAAATAGGGCATATGCCTCATGTACAAAATCTAGGTGTTTTCATACTGGAAGGAAAGCAAGAGGCCATCCTTTGAGCTTTCCTAATTCCAGAGACTCCCATCAATGAAATTTTCTCAATGAATGCTGCCGAGTACAGGAAACAGCATTTTCCTGAAGCTCCCACAGCCTTTTGACATGGTAATTCTAGGGTTTAGAAAAAGCATGTCAATTTTGACACTCAGTGTTATCTTGAAGTTCCCAATTGTATCAGTCTGCCCAAAAGGTCTTAGCTGCCTTATAGTAGATAAGAAATCATTACATTATTAAAAAAAAAAACTTGAGTAGACTTTTTTATAAATGCTATGCCATATCTGTGTCTATCTCTTTACCAGACCATTGGTTCCCTGAAAACATGATGGATGTTGACTTCCCCTTTCAAAAAATAAAATGCCTTATAAATCCTGATGGTGCCCTTTTGCGAGACTCTCATATCTGTGTTCACTCACCAATGGGCTGTAGGACAAGCTCTTGTGGTCTGGGCATCCAGAATGAGAGGAATACAGGTGGCTTCTGAGAGCCCTGGCGTGTCTTCCTGGCTCTGACAGATGCTGGACACATGCTCTTGAGCAAGTTACTTAACCTTTCTGAACTTAACTTTCCTCATTGGTGAAATGAAATGTTGAGAAGATTAAATAAGAGAATGGGCTGAAAAAAACCTCTGTGGAATCCAGGGCTCTGTAAAGGTCATTTCTGTTTCCTTTTGTTATAATCAACAGCAGGGAGCATAAGCAGAATGTTAGAAAAAACAAGCAAGACCTGACAATGGCTAAAACATTCAGCAAATTACAAATCCCCCCACGTAGAAAAGCATCCAAGGTATCTAAGAGATCTGGAACAATTGAATAAACTTGTCAAAATAAAACATATATAGTTATATGTGTATGTGTATAAATGTATAGTTTAAATGAAGTTAAAACAATGTTCCCCTCAAAGACCATAGCGTTTCTAACTCAAGGGAGTCTGAGAGATTCACAGAATAATATAGGCTATTGTTGTTGCTCTTAGCTTCCTCTCAGAGGCTGAAGAAGAGTCTCTGTTGCTGAAGACACCATTCACTTCAAACACAAGACTTGGCAGACCAAGCTGGATTTGACCGGAAAGCCTCCCTGAAGACTCCCTTTCATAGTTAGGTGCTATGTAAGCTGCCAATGGGGGGAAGCAATCAATAGTTCTACCCAGTTATGATGCCCATGGTCCATAACAACGAATATATCCCTAAGGGTGTAATAGTAGCATTCACATCTTGATGGTGACCAATAGCTGTCTGATTGGACTTAGGCCTGCTTAATAAGAGGGAAAACACACCCGGTACTAGAGACACACCTAACTTCCTGGGATTGGTGAGGTCACGGACCTTGGAGTATATGATAGCAGGCTGCCAAAGCAGGAGACTTAGAGATCACATATTTAATATGGAGCAGAGATAGAAAACTGAAAGTAGGATGAGACTATAAACTGTCAAAGCCTGCCCCCAGTGATGTACTCCCAGCAAAGATCCACATCCTAAAGGTTCCATGGCCAGTAGAACCAACCTTACCCGGAGAACCATCAGGTTAGGAAGATGCGGTTGTCACCCTTTACGTCACAATTTAATGGCTTCCCCTTTTGAGTCATTCCAGGTAGTTCTACTGCTAATCATTTTATTTGATCACATAATCTTTAGAACTATTCAGAATCCCACATACAGGAGAAGAACTTGACATTTAGAGGTTCCATGAAATCCAGAAAGGAACCAGACTGCACTGGAGTCCTGACAAACCTTCCTTTGACCCACATCTCGATCACTGAAACATTTCTTGCCAGTGATGATTAATGCGTAAGCCTGGTTCTAAGGGGCCCATGACTCATCTTCCAGTCAATACTGTGAAGATTGAATGCCACCGAGTTTTTCAAGTGAACAGGAAGAGGTCTCCTAGCATACCTCAAAAAGAAGGTAGACCAAGACAGAAGATTCTCAGTGACTTATGATATCCATTAATAATAATAATTAATCCATATCTATTAATCAACGTAGAATAATTCCAGATACCATGAGTGAGAAGATGTTTTTTAAAAGGGCATATTAGCCTATTCTTTAAAATAGAAGGAACGATAGGAATGGAAGAATTTCATAGCTAAAACACATAATGAAAATCTCCCCTTCTGAAAATAGACAGGAAAAACGTCTCTAATAGAGAAACACAGCAGCTGTATACTGGAATGCATGTAAATCTGCACAGCCAAGAAAGTACACAATGCCAGAGAAAGGTTCAAAAACCTTGCGGTGCTAAATTTCACAAGACAGGCAATGTTAACTTGATATGGTAGTAAATTTGTTTTTCATAAAATAGTGCCTATTTTATAGCTCTTAGGTATTATTGATCCTTACTTATTGATCTGGTAAATAACATAATCTATCTGGTTATTATAGCCAGACAAGATATCATGTGAATCATTTTTTCCTCATTTCTTACATTAATTATCTCATATTTCACCTAACTAGAAATACTAGCATTTTATTTCTTTTTAAATTTTTAGTTTAAAAAAAACCCTAAAAATAATTGCACATTGACAAGGGATTTACTGAAACTTTGTAGAACGTTCGATGATAAAAATGTGGTTGTGTAATTGAGAAGCTGTATCTGTTTCTTTTCACGCTGAAGGAAACCACTGATAGGCTCTTCCAAGCTTTGCCAACTACAAACAAGTGCTGATCAAAGACAGGCCAGGTGTCCTCACAGTCTGCATATCTAATGAGCCACAGAACAAGAGCACAGCTAAAAGCTCGCCTTTCTCTTCTTTTCTTTTCTGCCACCTTCTAATCAAACCGTGCCTTCTTCTCTAAAGTGCACGAGGCCCTGGGAAGCAGAACAGCTTCCATCCACCCTGCATTCACTCTGTTGTACTGGCTCTTTAGCACAGCTGTACTCAAACCAGGTTCCAGTGGCCAGAGGCTGCTTCTCTGAGATAGCCCAGTTCCCACGCCAGCCTCTTTCTGAATTCCTGATTGGAAAAGTCTAAAAATTTACTGGACCTTTTGCTGTTTGTTTGCTTCATTCATGGCATTTGACAACAGGTCCTGACATCCCTTTCTTAAGATACTTTACTGAAAAGAACATGGAGGGTCTAAGGCTCTCTCAGCAGTATAGCATTTGGTTAGCATGTGTAAGACCCCTTTGAAAAGGGGTTTAATTCTCAAAACTACGTGTGTGGGGGGAATAAAATTGCCAGTCCTTTTCCGTGCCTTGGTGATGTCTAAGTGTCTCTCATAACTCAAGAGTGCTCTTCTTAGGGACCTGAGAGCCAGCAGGAAGAGCAGGGCCAACCTCCCATTCACCATGAGCGGGGCCTCTGTCTCCCCCATTGGTGGGAGCGCAGTGTCTGCTTGGACAGTACAGCTGGCCTAATCACAAGCCTAGACTAACCAGCGGTAAATTTTCACTTCACCCACTCTCTTCTCTGCTCTCTTCAGTCTCACTTCTAAACGCCATCACCTCTGTACAAACTGGAAGGGAACCCCACTCCCTCCCTGACTGTCAGGAGTTTCGGGATCAAATCTAATACTTGTGCTGATCCTTGGCAGCAGCAAGCTTGCTTTGTTTCACTAAAATAGAGTGGATTAGGTCTGGGAGGTTTCCAAAGAATACCCATTAGTACCTATCACAGAGCTGTGGGCTTGTTGAATCCAAAATGATTAACATGATTTTATTTATTTTTTGGCACTAGCAAAGTTCTCGAAATTTTGAATATCGTTATTATTTTACAAAGGTAGGAGCACTGAAGTTTCTAAACATCAGGACTATCAGGGAATGGCAGCGTGGCTATGAAGAGGCTCTCTGTTCCTTTTGGGTTTCTTTTTCCCTTAGTGGTTGGTGCTAGGCT
Source organism: Ellobius talpinus (assembly GCA_001685095.1). Taxonomy (NCBI): domain Eukaryota; kingdom Metazoa; phylum Chordata; class Mammalia; order Rodentia; family Cricetidae; genus Ellobius; species Ellobius talpinus. Next base: position 1,814 of record LOJH01037638.1, on the reverse strand, counting down.
GGGAGAGGAGTCAGCATTTGTAACAGAGTTAGCTTTGCCATGAGAGATTTTTAGAACTCAAAACCTATTTTAAGGCACGAAAGATTCTCCTCAAGCTGCCAGCCCCCCGTTTCTCCTGCCAACCTCACTGCTGCTCGGAAGGGTGGGTGCAAACGCGTTTATCAAGACGCAGGGCGAGATTCAGGGAATCCTCTGCTCCATTTTTAGCTCTTCCGTCTATTTACCGAGTGATCTCGAGGTTGCTTAACTGCTGTGGCTTCTGGATCCTCGTCCGGGCAGCAGGATCATTCGAACTTTCCAAAGAGTGTCAATACAAATTGCCTTCTTATAAATACGCTGTTTTACTTTGCCTCTTCATGATCTTTCTGAGATCTGGAGAGCCTCTGTGAGGATTTAGTGAGAAACAGTAGAAACAAGAGAATGCAGCTTAGAAGAAAACCCTTGGGCTCACTTTTTAAAAGCAAGTCCCGGAATAAAAGAGGATTACACATGTGCTCAGTGACCCCTGAAATTTGCTCCCTTTCATTTAGGACTGGGGGGGCGAACTCTCTAGCAACAAGGAAACTGTCACAGTGGCTTTTGTAAACAGTAAAATATGTGTGACCCAAATGTTAGCAGTGAGGTGCGTTAACTGTAAAGGGCAGTGGTGTTCATCACAATCTCATTCCTGGGAAGCCATCAAACCTTCGCTTTCCCTCTTACTTTCTTACCGCTCCAAACACCTTATAACCTACTAACCTCTGACTCCTCATTCCAGCTGCCCCAGGCCACACACAGCCACCATTCTCCACTCTGTCCCTGTGGCTTTGCTTACTGTCCTGTCACATGTAGATGGACTGACATTACACATTTGTCCTTCTTGTCTGGACTATTTCATTTAGCACAGTGACTTCGGTGTTCACCAAAGTAGAATGATCCAAATTTCTTTCTGTTTATCTAAGGCTGAATACAGAATACTTTTTAATGTAGTGTTTTTGGAGTTAGAAGCCCTGATTTTGTCTTTCTGACTTTCATCACACATTCAAAAGGACTTGGGAAGAGTTTTGAGTCAATCCCTCCACTGCATGAAAGACTTCAGTTCTGAGGAAATATTGTTATATTCATCCATAAGAAATAAAGACTTCAGAAAAACATGGTCATTAACTGTCTAATGAATTATGGAACACTGACTTAAATATTAATAAATGGCAATACAAATCACACAAAATAATTCAGTCATCCTAATACATAAAATTTACTTGATAGATACTAAATTTAAAGATATTTTAATGTTTAAATATATAGTATTTCTGATATATTGATATTAATCCATATATTAATCTACTTACTAAAATTAAATGTATTTAGAAATGTGATAAGCAAATATTCTCAAAACACCCTTCATCGTAATGTGGTGGATCTTTCATTTACATTTTAAAAAGATAGGTAAACAATTCTCCTGCTAACATTGATTAGAAAGCTGAAAGGAAAAATGATAAAAATTGACACTCCAGCGCAGGTGGTGCCAATTTGTAACCTGGAAACCAAGGCATGTATTGAGTACCAATGACAGTAGTAGGAAAGTCTCATTAATACCCGCTACTGTTCAGTAATCAAGAAGGCAGCACCACTGATAGATCAGAATCTAAAATTGGTGAAAAAAAAAACCTTAAAGTTTCGTTTTAAAGCAGGTAGAGTTCAATCCATAATTGCTTAAGAATGGTGATTGGAGGGTTCAGAACACACTTTGGCTCGGTTTAGAAATCACCAGGCAAGAGCATTTTCTTGCCCAAATGGCTATTAAACTCCATAAGGAACCTCTTTGATGCCCATCC
>LOJH01037636.1:3350-14573 GCA_001685095.1 Ellobius talpinus | reverse complement strand
AGAGAGAGAGAGAGAGAGAGAGAGAGAGAGAGAGAGAGAGAGAGAGATCTAAAACTTTTAGAATCAGAAAAAAAAAGATAAGAAACTTGCTGTGGCTCCAGGTATGAGCACATGCTCCTAGGGGTGGGGTGGGGATAAGGACATTAATACCTCGGAACCCATTGTAGCAGGGATCTGAATCACAACAGGCCTCCAAGAGTCATGAAGAGTAGAGGAACTTCCACCCTGGTGCCTAAAGCCATGGCCTCTTTATGTTATAGTAACAATGCCTTTCAGAAATACCTGACTCAGTGTGCATGGACAGCCTGGAAAATAGCCCTTTACCACTGGAGGCGGTTGGCCCTGAGCTCTTGTGTCAACTGTACCTTAAGGAAGTAATGTCAATAGCATCTCAAGCTGGTGCTTGCACATTTTGTGGTATGTCATATGACCAAGGGAACCTACGATTCTGGACCCATGCCATGGTTTTCCCACCTAGGTGCAGATCTTCTTCACACATTTGCTGTGGGACTCTAGGCCTACGAATCGCACATCTGACAGCCTCTGTTAGTGATGCTGCCTCAAACTCCACTGGTGAAAGTGTCAAACCCATCCTTCAGCTAGAGATCCAGCCCCGAGATGAAACTGTGCCAACATATGTAAGACAAGATAAAGTGCCCCCTTGGCCTCTTCGACCGGTCCTCTAAGAGGACTTCAGCACTGACTTCCTGCCGGGAGAGGCAATATTGTTAGATTGACGTGGAAAGGGTTGGGCACTTCCGTCTTCCCTATAAGCATGGCTGCTCGGTCATATGCCCATTGAGGAGACTCTACTGTATGTGGTTATGTGAGACGGCCATTTTTTCCCCTAAAAGATGACTATTCGTCTGTCCAGTATGACTTCACTCTAGTAGACATTAACATGCACTTCATGCTGCCCCATGTGGTAGTCACATGTGTCCACCCTAAATATGTGATCTGATCTTCTAGTTCTTTATCTGCTAGGACCAGAGTTGAATGATCATTAGCCACGGTTGAGAAGTCTGTATATATTTGTGCCTTGGGTCACTTACTGTCTGTATAAGGTAGATGAGAAGATGGTCTACTTAGTCTCTGTTAGCCGGTTTCCCTGACCGGCTGCTCCTGAGCGTTGCTATGGCACAGCCACCATTTATGTCCAGATTCACTCATGGAGCAGGCTGTCTTGTCCACAAACAAATTGAAGCTCTTTCCTTCTCTATCGGCCAGCTGTTTCCTTCTCTATCGGCCAGCTGTAGAAGAGCTCCCTTGCACATCCATGAGTAAACTGGGAGAGGGACGGGGCAGAGGCTGAGGTGGGAGCTGGCAGTGTGCTAGCCCGTGTGTGCCCCCTGACCTTGCTCAGCTCTGCATGTGTGTCTTTCATCTCTCAGCCAGCTGTTTCAGGAAGCCCACCTTTGACATTTGGGTAGGTTTAACAAAGTCCAGTGCATCATGGGAAGTTCTAAGTACACATTAATTTGTTGCTCACTGCATTCTTTCCATGCCTAGGTCTAGTGGCCAGCCAGGGAATATTTCTCAAAATGTGAACTCCCCATTGCCCTTCTCCTTTGCTGCATTTGTGATACACCTCCCCCATACTTTGAATTATCATAAGCTTTATATCATGTCTTTTCCCACCAGCGATACGTGCATAAGATAAGCCTGCAGAATCACTTGTTCCAGAAGGCAAGTTTTCTAGAATTGCATCTTGAATCAGTATCCTTTTCTGTTTATGTACGTGCAAATTTGGCTTCCACGATCTTTGGCATACAGGTCAGACAAGTATCTTCCCAAATATGTAGGATTGTTTGCTTCCCTGCATGTGTGCCATGTGCCTGTGTGTGCCCCTGGAGACCTGAATTGGGCATCAGATCCATTGGATCTAGAATTATAGGCAATTTTAAACCTCTTGACATGGGTGCTAGGAACCAAACTTGAGTCCTCTGCAAGAGCAGTAAGAGCTCTTAGCTGCTGTTTAGCCATCTTAGATGAGGAATGTGTTCTCTTTAAGATCCATATGGGACTTCTGTTTAGATAATATTCTTCCTTCTTCATGGAAGGCAGTGCAAGAAGAGAAAATTCATCTTTAATATGTATCTCAGCATACCCTGACTATTGGACCCCTAAATACTTAGTTGAAACAAAACTTTGAATCTCTATAGGGCTTATTTCAGATAGTAAAAGGTATGAATCCTTCCAATGCAGCCAGAATTGCTGCCAACCATGGCTTAGACTACCCTATAAGCTTGACTTGGCTGATGGCATCGATCTATGTGACTGGCTGATAGATATCCTGATAACCTAGATGTCTTTGTTCGAATAGTACATAGGGAAGTGAACTTAGGGTTCGGTATAAACTGTACAAGAATATCATTGTCTGCTTTTCATAGGTCCGAGCCATTTCTTCTTTCCTGAAAACAGTGTATTTGCTGAATCAATGTTAAGAGCTCACGATGTTTCACTGAGATCCTGTGTCCTGGTACTCTGGTATTTACGATTATAAACAGCACCCTTGCTTTCTTGTATGTTTCCCTCTTGGTGGTACTTTGTTCTATTAAACATCTCTGCCACTTAAATTTGCTGTTCTTCTGATCTGGCTGATTATTGTGCTAATTATAGCCTCTGGTACTGGCAATGAGGAACTGACTGTCCCTGACTGCTTTTTCTTTGGGACGACTCTTGTCTTTCTTTTTGTGATTATTGAGCCAAGATCTATGATCTTGCTATTATCAAGGCAGGATCTGTGACCACTTGTACCTCAGTCCTGACCCACAGTGAAGTTTTATCCCGATTTTCTTATTGTTGGTTTTCTGAAATGTTCATATTGCCAACGTATCATTTTAGACCATCTGTAAAAAGAGTTGTGTTAAGCTATATTAGAAGTATGGGATTTTCAGAGTATTAAAGCATACCATCTTCAGTTTCTACCTGATTGGGCAGAAAGAGTCTGTGGTGGTTTGAATGTAATTGGTCCCCATATTCTCATAAGTAGTGGCACTATTAGGAAGTGAGGCTTTGTTGGTGTAGGTATGGTCTTCTTGGAGGAAGTATGTCATTGTGGGGGCAGGCTTTGAGATTTTATGTGCTCATGATACTGCCCAGTGTCTCATTCAACTTCCTGTTACCTGCCTATGAAGATGTCAGGACTCTCAGCTCCAGCACCAGTCTGCCTGCATACTGCCATGCTCCCCGCCATGGTGACAATGGACTGAACCTCTGAATTATAAGTGAGCCACCACAACTGAATGTTTTCTTTTATAAGAGTTGCTATGATCATGATGTCTCTTCACAGTAATAAAAACCTAATGAAGACAGAGCCTCAAACGATGATGTGGGCTGTTAGCAGACACCTCTTAGGCGTTCAGGAGAATAGGGAATGATCAAACAAGAAGGATGCAGATCAGCTCTGAGAAAGCCCTGGCTGTGGCGCTAGGGAGTACCTCCACCGTCATTATCTCAGAGGGCCTGCGCTGGCAGAATGGCCTGGCTATTGATGATGGCTCACTTAACCTTGAGAAAATGTGGCCTCCACGTGTACTGTGGTTGTCCTTGAACTTTTTGCCTGGCAGCACGTCTGCTCTTTAAGGGAGCTCTGAGTGGAGGCTGCCACAGTTGTTAAAAAAAACCTATGGCAGTCTTTCAGAATCTTTTGCCTTCTGCCTATTCCGTGCTCTCTGGATGAAACTTTAACTCCTCAAGCCTGTGTCCAATTCAAGCTGACCCCCCTGAAAGTTCTGGAGAACTCCCTTTCCTTTCAAGAGCTCGTCTCCTCTTTTCTTGCAATGATTAAGACATTTTACCATCAACCCCCCGAAGACTCCTGCAGGTAGCCTGCCCTGCCCCTCACCTGGCTCAGGTGTTTTCTGTCCCTGATACTCAAATGGGTCCCAGATGCCAGAAATCAGAGCGTGGTTTGAAACTAGTTGTGTGACATGATCCTCGGAAGAACACTTAACCTGTCACCTGAGAGTTTTCCCCTTGGTAAATGTGAAATAGGGCCCTTGTCTCACGCAGTCATCATAAGGATTAAACGATGTTAACGTGTATGCAATGCCTAGCGCAGTGCCAGACAGACGTGGATCCCTTGCTTGCTCACATATTCGTTCCCTTTGCTCCAAACTGCCTGAAGGATGTTTCCCTGAATTACTGACAAATCCACACACCCCCTTTCTTGTGGGAAAGTTCAGCATCTTCATCCCTTACCATGGTACTATCTAGAGTGATCTGTCACACCTCTGCTTGCTCAGGAGTTCTCAGCTTAATGGCATCCGTTTTTAAAAGCTAGTTTCTCAGTTTAGCCAGGTGGTGTATGCCTTTAATCCCAGCACTCTGGAGACAGACGCATCAGAATTTGTTCATCTACAAGCAAGTTCTGGGCCAGCCAAGGCTAAAAGAGTGAGACCCTGACTTTAAAAATAAAAAAGAAAGTTATTTTCTCCGTTTAACCCAGTTCTACATTTACGCTCTTCCCTGAGGCGTGTTTCTAGGTATGGCCTTATTCTACATGAAAGCTTGCACTATACGTATTTCCACGAAAAAGCAGTTGCAGGTGACATAGGGCCCCAGCTCAGCATGTGCCGCCATGTTGTCTCAGGTCACATTGGCCGGCTCTCCAGCCTCCTGGATGGATGCGACATTTCGCATACAATACAACAGGCATTAAAAGAAGCCGATTCTTAGGGACGAGATTTGTTGTCCCTTTAGTCATTCTTCCTTGCTTACCACTCAAAATACACATGTTCCGGGCATATGCCAGCGCAGACATGCAGACATACTGACTTTAAAAGAGGCATATTTTTGCACTCCTTGACATCTGCTTGTGTTGATTAAACACATAACTCTTCTGTTTATGCCTCAACATGGTAAAAAAAAAAACAAAAAACCACACACACACTTGAATGTGTCAAAGCCTGTCTTATGCTCCTTAATAATGGGTAGAAATTGTTGCTGTGTACACAATACGGAATCAGTTAGCCAGGTCATTCAAGGACTCTGCCTGGGGTGACTTGGGAGTGGTCTGTTGGATGGGACAACTGCTTGTTGGGAGGTTGAGAGATATACTGACAGAGTCCTCACGTCCCCCATCTGCTTATGTATGTCCCACCATTTTCTGTTCTATTGAAGAATTAGGTCAGCTTTGGGGAGTACAAGTGGAGGAGGGACTCCTGAGGGCCCACCCTTCCCTGGGGACATAGGCAGTTAATGATTTCCAGGGAAGGAGAGTAATTTTACTCGGTGGTACAGCCACTGCCAAGTTTCCCATGATTCCCCCATAATCCTAACCCCTACCCTCGCTCTGCAAAGCAACCCTCGTTCAACTCACTGGACCACTGGAACAGACAGAAAGGCTTGGTAAAGGACTAGTTGGGATGAGGAAGAGGATTGGCTAGGTTAAGGGTCCCACACAGGGTGTGAGGTAAAAACTAGGATTAGGTGGTTTTCCGGATTCTGAGTAGGAAGGACCTGTGTTTGCACCTGTCAGGTAGCATCACCCTGGCTTTCTCAGGCTGTGACAGTTCTCTCTTCTCCAGCTGCACACTGCCGCTCTGCACACAGGCATCAGTCATTTGCATCCCCAGATGCTTTTCAGCGCGTTGAGTTTTACAAGCAGGCTACCGTCATCTCCCTTTTATTGGGAAGAGATTACCATCATCATTAGGCCTTTTAAAATGTGAGCAATGGTTACTTATAAAACAGAGGGGGAAACACCTACAGAACATGAGAACAGCTCACCAGGTTTAGCTGACAGAAGACATAGATGTGACGTCCTAACTCCTATCCAAACTGAACCCTTAGCAATGGATGGATCACATTTCATTCTGTAAAGGGCACCCTTCTAGCAGGCTGCTCTTTCAGCCTCTAATTGGCTGCCCACCCACCTCTCCTCATAGACAGCCTTGTTAGCTCATGGGGTAAAGAATGTATAAGCAACCCGCCAAAAGGTTCAAGGTGGAAAAAGAACAAAAGCCCTTAACAGCCTGCTGCATCCCCATAATTGAAGACTGGGGGGAGGGAGGAGTGTGTGTGTGTGTCTGTGTGTGTGTGTGTCTGTGTGTGTGTCTCTGTGTGTGTGTCTGTGTGTGTGTGTGTGTGTGTGTGTGTACCCACAGCACTTCATATGTTGACTGCCAAGTGAGAATATAATCAGGTGGAAGAACAGAGATGCTGTGGGACAAAAGAGCTTAGTGAACACACACTGGCAGAGCACACATTTCACAGACTAGCTTCCTGGGCTTCAGATGAAATCTGCTACGCCTGCATTGAACACCTATGCCATTATCACATGGTGTGGTTATCAATGCATTTGATCATTACAGCAAAGGGCTCTGAAGCTTTAGCTTTCACCTTTCCTTCAAAACAAAGTGCGTGGTGGCTCCTGAAAGCATTTGTAATGGCAACTCCGGTTCCCATGTGGGTTTGGAACCAGGGGATGGTGTAAGAGAAACTGTTCTTGCAGCCAACAAGAGCTGGGTCTGATTCCAGGTACGCTGCTTCTTGGCTGTGTACTTTCAGAAAAGCCACCCACCCTCCAATCAGCAGTTGGCTGAGCCATTCAATAGAGAAGATAACCCTGTATATAGGTTTCCTGGGAACTGAATGTAGAAAGCATCATCCATGCTGCAAGAAACATGTCTGTTGGTGGTCAGTAGACTGTGGCTGTAATTACTGCTGTTTGTGCTTGCTGAGAGAGAACATTATGTACACTGGAAATAGAAGTTTCCCTTCATTTGACATTGCTCTTGACTTTAGCATGGCTAAACAATTGATAATATCTTCCCTAGCCCAAGGAAATGCACTCTGATAAACCTGCACATCTCTGTTAAGGGTGATGTCTTTTCTCTGTGAAGGGGGCAGGGATCGCCATCTGTATTCTTTAACCATAACAATAGTTTCCAGCTTCCTCCTGTAGTAGAAGCCTTGGGTTGCTGAAGTCCCCTGTGGGAACCTGGGCATTTATTCCCTCTGCTGCTGGGAGTGTTTGCTGCTAATGGCTCACAGCTGGGTCATTCCCTGGGCATTGCCTTCAGCTAACAGGAGCTGACTGCCTAGTGCTGTATCCTTCCCTGGTGGCAGTGCTTACTCAGTGAGTCATGGATGCGGAGTGGGGAGGATTGTCCCTCTTCCTTCAGTTTGGGGTCAATCTGAAAGGGCATCCCAGGTCCACAGTGTCTCACAAGATCAGATGCCCCTTCATTGCCAACGCTCCACCTCTCCCTCCTGACTTTAATGTTTGTCCCCGATAAGCGAAGCCCCTGGGAGGACTCCTGTGTCAGTTACAGTGCCTCAAAAGAAGTCAGTGTATGAGAGACATGAATTGCAGGAGGAGGAGGCAAGAGGTCCTTCAGACTGGGATGTGGGTCTGTGGAAGAACAAGGGAAGGAGAAAGATGGCCAGCAAGTATCTCACCCGAGTCATTGTTGGAGAAAGTCTCCACCAGAACAATGGGTGCAGCCAGGCCAAAGACTTGCAACGAGAGGAGTCTTCAGCCAGGCAGACATGTTCCAGCTTTAGTATCCTTGCTTTGGCTCGTCATGGACCCAGGGAACCCCATAGGGACTAATCACAGTGTGGATGCTGTAAAGAGTCTGAAGTAATAATAGCTGAATGCCTTGTAGATAGGTCTGTGCAACTTGATTACCTTTCTGCAGTGAGATTCTCCATCTTAGAGTCTCCTTTCAGTATATTTGACCCAAGACATACAGAACTAATGTGCTCTGAGGAGCAAGGTTCTAAAATGGGATTCTGAAGTTGGATCATGTATGCACTGACAAGTAGCGGTGACCTCAACACAGGTGCTCACAGGTCCTGCCAGGGAGTAGCATAATGTGACAGAGCATCTGTGGGAAGGAACATGTTGGCAGGGGCAGCATCTAAGGCTTGTGAAGATGGGCTGATGATAGCCTGAGGACAATGGAATCAGCTGGCTATGCAGAGCACAAGTTTTGCATTGAAGAAAGACAACAGGTTATTGTGATTAATTGGTGTGGGAGGTCCTTCTGTCTGTGTCGCTTTTTTATTGGTTAATGAATAAAGAACTGTTTTGAGCCAATGGAAAGGGCAGAAAAGAACTAGGTGGGAAAAGCTAGGCTGTATGCTGGGAGAAAGAGGGCGGAGTCAGAGAGAAGNATAGAAATGGGTTAAATTAATATAAGAGTTAGCCAATAAGAAGTTAGAGCTAATAGGCTGAGCAGTGGTTTAATTAATACAGTTTCTGTGTGATTATTTCGGGTCTAAGCTAGTCAAGCTGCCGAAAACCAACAAGTGGCCTTCTTCCAACAATTAATCACCAGTTAAAGGGGAAGAGTGAAAATCAGCGTGTCTCTTCCTCACTTAAGTCTCACCTCTGCAGGCAAGGGCAGAGTAAGCCAATGGCCCTGGAACTTAATTGTAAGGGCCACAGGTCTCTAGGGTTATACTTTCAACCCTTGTTCTCCTAAGGTCACAACCCTTCTTGGGAAAGTAGATCCTGTTATATTTACATTAAGGCAATCAATAATATTAAAAATCTCAGATAGCCATGAAACCTTGTGCTCAGGTCAAGTGGCTGTTTCCCCTATTTTGAAGACAAATACCTCCTTTTCTCTTGTAGCCAACAAAGGCATGTCTTCCTTACAGACCAATGCCAGCCATGTTATGAGGGGTAATCTAACCCTCTCCTAGTTGCTGGGCAAGAAGTTAGGATTTATTTATTAAGTAATGTGCTGGCAAGTTCTGTGTTTGGTAAGGAGAGAAGAAACAACTATATCCCAAAGGCCATGCATGAGACTTAGCCAATGTGTGCTACCAGGAGCTAGCTGAGTTTCATATCCATGGGCACTAGACCACAAGACTAGAATACAACATTAAAGAAGGAGGGGTCACCAACCCACAAACACTTTATTCTGACGCAGGCCTTAACACCCTGGGAAACGTCAAGTAAATGGTGCTAACTTGTCCCTGGGATGGCTGGTTGAGCTTAGAAATAGCAGTGTCCTCACATTTGAGGAAATGAAATTCTAGAGATACAATGGCAGATGGTAAAATAGAAATTCAAAGATTCAAAACAGCAGGCAAGCAAAAGCAAGTGGCTACACTCAGCCAGCAAATCCATTAGCCAACTGTGCTTTGCAGAAGGGCTCACAGGGGACACTGTTCACCAGCGTGATAGGGACTGTGCTCCGGAAGGGGCACTGAATCCCTAACTGGTATCTGTAGATCAGGGTGGTGAGAAGGAGCATGGCTTCAGAGCAGGACTCCCTGGGAGCGATGGGGCAGAGGTGATGACCAAATAATAAAGCCAAATTGGAGCACTTACCCATTTCCAGAAAATGTGGTTTTAGTCATATTAAGGAACTGCAAATTTAGGTGGTAGCCAAGAACCTAAACCACAGAATGCTGTGAAGATTAGTAACAGAGCATGACATTCTGGGGACAAGGTAAATGTCAGTTCACAAGTGTCCTGTGTAGTCTGTAGAAAGAAATGAATGGCAGGCCATCGGAAGCCGGGGAAGCCCCTCCTCAATGAGTCACTTGACTGCTCTCAGGAATCTAGCTACATTTTAGACTTTGAAGTCATTGACAGAATGAGTCTAGGTTCCTAGGAAGATCATTGCACCTCTCTGACAACTGGGTGCAGAATGATCCCAACAGGCTCCCCCTTAAAGAGACCTACAGTCACATGACTAAGCATATACCAAGGAAAGATGAAAATGCATATATTCGGAGCCAAGTTAATGCTGATTCTCAGGGACATGAAGTGTCCTAGTGTGTCCTTGGAGTCATCCATCTCCTCTGGGTCTTTCAATCTTTCTGCCTCTTCTTCCATATAGATCCCTAAATCTTAAGGGGAGAGGCTTGATAAAAAATGGATGCGTTCTTAATCTTTGACTTTCTCTAAAGTGAAGCATGATTACTAAAAACTCAGAGAGAGAAATTGGTGTTCAACCTGAAGACCCAAAAAGCAAAACAGCCAGTCACTGTCTCATACCTTGACCCCAGTCTGAAATAATGACCCTGCCTTCAGGAATCTCAGAATGAGACTGTATCCGAGAACACAGTCTCCTTCTGTTTTATAATCCTTTCTAGTTCTGGGATTAAAGGCATGCATGCACTGCTCAGTTTCAATGGCAAACTAGTGTGGCTACTGGGATTAAAGGTATGTGCTATTGCAGCCTGGTCTGTAAGGCTGGCCAATGTGGCTGTTTCACTCTCTGAACTTCAGGTAAGCTTTATTTATTAAAATAAAAATGAAATGCCGCTAGAGTAAAGGCTAACACAGTAGCTCTTACATTAAAAAAATTTTCAGTAAATATTTTTTGAAGTGTCTAGATACCTGCCACCTAAAGGGCGCTTTGGTTGGCTATTGATGTTTTGAGGATTCCGATAGATGGCTGCGATCACACAACCTTTTCCAGAACTAATGGTCTGCTCTAATGCCTGCAGGACTCTTTTTTGGGGCGGCGGGGGTGGGGGGGTGGTTCTTCTTAATGGCTTCTTCTAACTCAAAGGGTGCCTTCTACTAACAACCTCTATTTTCAGAAATCCTTTTTGCCCTATAACCTGAGTAGCATCTAATGCAAAATTATCTTTCACCCTAAGTCCACCAGGGAAAATATCTACCACTGCATTTGAGAGGTAATAGAGACGCTTAAACCAGATGTTTAGATGGATTCCCATTGATTTTCTATGTATTGAGAATATTTAAGGAAAGCTTTTTGTTTTTAAAACAATTACCCATTTACAGGAAGTTGCAAAGAAACGCACAAAGAGGTTCTTTGTACCCTACACTGGAAAGTCCGATTTAAAAAATATCTAGCCATTCCTTGCAATGTGGCCCCAGGGACCCTCTGTAACATCTGGGGACTTCTTGAGTTTCTTATCAATTAACACTGGATAGACTTCCTTCAAACATAACCCATAAAATTTCTATGTCTTCTATCTATGATTTTACAGTATCTTTACCTTTTCTTTCAGATAACACGGTTCCAAGATATGTCCTAATGCACTTCATGCTGAACTACGCTAAATGTAATGTTGCAAAGAGAGAGCAATGATGATGCTTTCTTATACACTGGTAGTCTGTAAATTCTGTAGATAAATGGAATAGGAATTAGACACTGGAACATTCTGTATTAGAATTATCAGGACATTCTGGAAACACCAGATTGTGCAGCCCTCTTGGACTATTGAGGGTTTCCGCTAAGTGAGGATGTATATATATATATATATATATATATATATATA
>LOJH01037635.1:4023-15221 GCA_001685095.1 Ellobius talpinus | reverse complement strand
CCAGCAGGCATACACACAGACAGAATATTGTATAATAAATAAATAAATAAATAAGAAATTAAGTAAATAAATAAATAAGCAAGCAAAAACAAAAAAATTATTGATGAATAGATGGGGCCATCTAAAGCTCTTGGGCTAGCCTGGTCTCTGAATGCCTTTCTTTCAGTGTAGCCATAATCTCTGTATACATAAATGCCCTGTAGTTCCAGAGTCTGAGGCAGGAGGATTGCTGCAAATTCAGGTCTAGTTTGGGCTGCATAGTTCCTGGTCAGCCTTACAGGAAGACCTTGTTTCAAAGAAATGGACAGGAAGGTAGGAAGAATATAACTCAGTCAATAAAGTACTTCCATGCAAACCTGAGGACCCAAGTTCAATTCCCAGAACCTGTATTTTTGTTATTGGACATGCTTTTAATTCCACAACCAAGGAGGCATAGACAGGTAGATCCCTGGGGCTCACTAGGCAACCTAGCCTAATCAGAGAGCCCCAGGTCCCAGTAAGAGACCTTGTCTCAAGAAATGAAGTGGATGGCTCCTGAGGAAAGACATCTGAGGTTTTCTCTGGCTGCCACATACACATGCACATGAGGGGGATTGGGGTCTGTGTTCACTGAACCATCGGAGCATGTAAGCTCCCCAGAGCTGTAGATACAGGTCTTGTGAGCCGCCTCTTGTAGGTGCTGGGAACCGACCTCTGGTCCTCTGAGAGAGCAGCAAGCTCCCTTAACCTCTGAACCATCTCCCCAGGCTCCGGTAGAACTTTGTATAGAGGTGGCCTGTGGGCCAGGAGTGGCCCTGCGCTAATGGTTTGCAGAGCCTGCTCTGCACTCCCGGTATGCAAATTAACAGCCGGCTCCTATAAATAGCATCGCAGCACTTAGCAGACGGAAAGCAGCAGCCGACTGGCTTCTCAAGTATGTGTAACTTCTGCCATGCCTCCATGTCATTAATGTACTTTGGAGAACCCATTATCTTTTAAATCTCTCTTCTCTTCTTCTTTTAAATTTTCTACATCTAAGTGCTTCACAAACACCTTTCAAGTGTGCACGCACACTGACAGTCCTGCACCACCCTGTGCCAGTCTTTGCTCTTCTGTAGAAAGACCCTCCTTACCATTGCTTGTAGGCGGGTCTCTAGCAGCACATGCCCCGCCCACCCCACCCCATCCAAAATGCTTTTATTTCATCTTTACTTTGACTGGATCTGTGATCTGTGTTGACAGTCTTATTTTCTTTTAGCTTCTTGACTTTTTCTCTCATTTTTCTGGCTCATGTGGGTTCTGATGAGAAATTTGCTCACAACCTCACCTCGATACTTACACATACTGTGGTTCTTCTGGCAGCTGGCTTTATGGCTTCCTTGTGTTTATCTTGTTTATTGTTAGTCCAGCTCCTCAGATTTGTGTGTTTATAACTGGGCAACTTTTGACGGCTTTAAGCCAAGCGTAGTGACACAACTGTAATCATAGCTACTTGGGAGGCTGAGTCAGAGGGATAGCTGGTTGAAGACCATCTTTGGCTACAGAGCGAGCTCAGGGCCAGCCTGGGAAACTTGTAAGACTGTTTCAGAATAAAAAGCGAGAGGCTGGTGAGATGGCTTAGCAGATAGAGGTGTTGGCCTCCAGGCTTAATGACCTGATTTTGATCCCCAGGTCCCACATGGTAGAGGGCACTGACTTTTCAAAGTTATCCTGTGGCTCCACATGGGCACCATTGGGCTTGTGCCAGCCAAGTAAATAAATCAGTAAAGTAACTTTCAGAAGTACATGGAGTATGGTTCAGTGGTAGAGCACTCGCCTAGCACTGTCTAGGAAGGGGCTGGGGAGGTGACTCCCTAGAGCAGAGGCACCTGTGTCGAATCTGCCAGCAAGGAGTTGGGGACAGCAAGGAGCTGGCTCAGCGATAAAGCATGTATGCAGCCCTGGGTTCCATTCCAGCACCCCCAAAGAGTAATAAGAAACTGGGGGAGATGGGGCTGTTGCACTTGCATGTACTTCCCATACATACCTCTCTTAAGTCCCTGAATTAGGGATTCTCCGTGCCTCAGGTTACTGAGTGCTGGGATTATAGGCCTGTGGTACCAGGTCTGGTTTCAACCATATAAGACCCTTCAAACATGAAAAATAATATTTGTAATGAAAACACTACTGAGTGAGGTTAATAGCAGATCAGCCCCTCTAGACAGAAAGGTCAACAGCCAAGATCACATCAGCAACACAGAAGGCGATGGGGAAGGATGATTCAACAGCAGTCGCTGGTGCCAAGCAACCAAAACTACGTGGACTTGGAGAGTGGGAGGACTTAAGAGAGGTATGTACGGGAAGTACACGCAAGTGCAGCAGCCCCATCCCCCCAGATAAGGACACAACCTGGATCACTAGACACTGATGTCTGTGACCTGGCTACTTGACTCAGTCCAGCCCTAGGCCTGCTGGGGCTTGTCCTCAGTGGCCGCACCACAGCCCTAGCCTACCCTCCTTTCCCTTCTGGTTGATTGTCTAGTGCTCTCAGGATCAGGCATGAAGTCTCCACTGAACAGCAAATAAATGTCATCCCACTACACGTTTTTCCTTCCTGGGTCAATTCCTAGCCCATCAGGTGATCAGTGACAGGCCACTGATCCAGGTGACATTGGCCTGTGAGAGTAGCTTGATATCCTTCTCAACGTCTTAAGGAAGACACAGTCAACCCCTCCTCTGCACAGAGCCCTGAGATCTTTGGGGTCCAAGACTTCCATCTCCTCCTCCCACATCTTCTCAGCCAGGACAGCCCTCTGTACGTGCCATTTGGTGGCCTGACCTGAGGCATGCAATGGTGCTGTTGGTGTGCATGGCCTTCCCAGTGGACACCCACAGTGGCCCGTGTCTTACCATCTCTGTGCTGTGGCAGCTATGCATGACTGCTGAATGGTCTCCTCTGCTGCCTTCTCCAGCACCATCCTCACTCTGCCATTTCCACCCTGTGCTCGCAGCTCTCTGAGCCTTCTCTTCCCTGGCCACTCTGTGAGCACCAAGCCCAGCTCTTGCTTTCCCCCTCTGTCACACCGCAAATGCTCTGGCTGTCAGCTAAGTGCCACCTTCCTGTGACCCCAAGGCTGACCTCACCACCTGAACCACCCAGCTCCCCTAGCTCCAGGATAAGAGCTCAGCCACCAGGTATTGTGGCCCTCCTTATTCCCTAGCACCTCTCCCTTGCTGGGCTTTGGGTCCTCCACTGAGGGTGAGGGGATGTGCGTCTCCAAGCTTACAGTTTGCAACCTCGTTAGTTCTAAAGGCCAGCAAAGGCCTCTGAACCACTATCGTGGAACAGAACAGGGCAGGCACATTGCAGATGTCAGCCAGAGCCTGCCTTCCTTGGAGACCCTCCCCCAAGGAGAGCCAGGTTAATGCTTCCATCTCTGGGCCCTGCTGGCTCCCAAGCCACTACAATCCTCCCAGAAAGCCAGGGAACTGTCAAAGATAGCTGGGTTCGTAACACAGAGCTATCAGGAGCCTCAGTGAGCACACAGGAGACAGACAGGCTCCACTCCTTTCCTTTGCTGTGGTGCCTCTGGAACTCCTGAGAGAGGCTGACAAACCAGCTCTGCTCTGCGCCATTGCCTTGGCTTTTGTTCTGAGGCAGGGTCTCAGATCTACCCCCAGGTTGGCCTCAAACTCGTGATCCTCCCACCTCAGTCTCTGAGTGCTCAGCTTCCAGGCGTACTCCGACTCACTCCCTGTCAAAACAACAAGTTGCCAGGCATAGTGTCAAGGCCAACCCAGGGCACATAGCAAGAACTTGTCTCCAAACAAAACTGCAAAGTTAGTGTCTTGCTGTTGCTATACAAATTACTATGCTTGTGTTTAAATTTCTTTTCTTTCATTCAGAAAAAAATACTCTTGACAAAAGCAACTTAAGGTTGAGAATGGACTTATTTCCAGCCCACAGTTTAAGGGCACGTATGGTGGGGAAGTCAAGGCAGCAGCTGGTCTCATTGCTTCCATGTCAGGAAGCAGAGAGAGGTGAACACTGCTGGCGTGCAGCCCCTCCTCCCCTTGTACAGTCCAGGATCCCAGCCAGGGAATGGTGCCACCCATGGTGCATAGGTCTTCCCACCTCTGGGCAATCAAAATGGTCCAACAGACATGCCCATAGGTTCCAGCTCCCAAGTGTTTCTAGACCCTCTCAAGTTGACATTTAATACTAACCACCACAGTTAGTAATCATTTCAAAAATGTAAGCAATTTAAAGAATTCTGGCCAAGACACATATGCTAGTTGGTAAGCTGAGCCCCATGTTTTGACTTTCTACTGGAGTGTGATGGTCAGTGGCCGCTCACATCACAGAGCCTGTGCTGAGTGGAGTCCATGAAGGATTCTCAGCAGCAAGTCTGCTGTGGTCCCTACCAAAGTAAAAGACTGGGATCTGGGTATGGCTCAGTGATAGAGTGCCTGGATAGCTGGGCAAGCAGCCAGTCCCAGGACAGTCGCAGCCTCCCTGTTGAGGGGCTGGGGCTGGGGAGCCCAGACTGCTCTGCTGGGTTTGGGTCTGTGTCCTTATCTCATCCCTCCTCCTCATGGCCTCTTCATCCACTTCATCTCTAAGCACATTTTCTCCCCTCTTCTATCTCCTTGAGTTCCCCCCACCCCCCTGGAAGCCGCTGTTATTGGGTCATAAGTTTCTCTTAACTGGTGTGAACCAAGGACAGGTGTCCAGGTAGGCCCTGAGCTTGGAAGCCAGAGCCCATGCCCTGCACTGTATGTGAGGGCAGAGCCATGTGGCTCTCAGGATATGAGAGCTGGGTGAATGCCAGGCACCACCTGGGCCAGGTGTTGGTGACAGTGTGCTCCAGCCTGCCAGGCCTCCCTGCTCAGAGCTGTATCTGTGGCTTGGCATGTAAGGTCCACCACCCTCTGTCATTCTGAGGTTACCTGTTCACCAGGCTGGGTCTCTTAACACTTCACAGGCGAAGTACAAAGAGGAGATGGGAAAGGGATGAGGGCCAGCCCCACTGCTCTCCCTTAGCAGTTTAATCTTGAACTTCTCTAGGCCATTACGGTTGTCAGCGTGGGCCTGGTAGGTATCTCACCCTGCACAGAGAACAGCAGCCTAGCCATGCAGAGGCCAAGGCAAGAGCAGGTCTTGGGCCCTTGAAATCTCCAGGCAGGACTGTGGGCTCCCAGCTCCCCTCGGCAACTGTGAGCGGTGATGGTGCTAATTGATGGTTGTAACTCATTACAGACTCACCGTAATTAAATTACCCATCAAGGCCGGGGAGATTAATGGCACAGTCAGGTTACAGAGCAATTGCATTTAGTCTTAACTCATGTTCCAGTGTTTTGTTAAAGTCCCTGTGATGGTGGGACCTAGAGGGAGGGAGAGATTGGAGCTCTGCCTCCCGTGCGGCACAGGCTCGCCCCAGAGGTGCCCATTCCTGGTCTGTGGACTCCCTAGAAACTAGGGAATTGAGACTGACCCTGCCCTCCAAAAATAGGAGGTAAACTGTTGAGGAGCCAGAAGTGTGTGCCAAGGAGACACTGACCCGCTTCCAGCTGCTGCTGCTGTCAGGATCATACAAACCAAACTAAAGAGCTTTCTTCTGTGCTGTGCAGCACTTGAGGTGTTCAGTCGTTCTCCCAGGGCTTTTCCACGCATGGCCACAGGTCAGCAGCAAGGTACTCCTTTGCTGGTTTAAGTGCCATTGACAAACTGTGGTGACTCCTGGGTATTCCAGGAAGCCAGTGTGGTCACTCTGGGGTGCGGGGGTATCAGGTATGCTGGGGTAGGTACTCGGTGTGTGGAATATCAAATGTGCTAAGGGGCCACCCATGCTTTGTATCTCACGTGCTGGGCTTTGCTGTGCCAGAGGGTCAGTGTGCAGAATACAAATGTGCTGAGAGCCACCATGCTTAATCCCTATCTGCTTTGTCATCAGCACTGTGTAGGGTATCTGGTGTACCCAAGGGTCTTCCATGTGGTGTAGTAGGTATGCCAGGGTTACCGTGTAGGGTGTCAGGTGGGCTGGGGGCGAGTGGAGTGGGTCACATGCTAAGTACCCAATGAGTTGCTGCTCTGAGTATCTACCAGGCTGAGGGTACTGTGTAGAATCTAGTCATTTGGGACATTGCTGTTCAGAATATCTGGTGTGCCAGGGTTTGAGTTGCTATAGAATAGCAGATTTGCAGGGAGCCATATTGCCAGCACAGTAGCCACAGGCATTTGGGCTTTGGTGAACCTGGTGCCAGGAGCCACTGTGATCTGCAGGAAAGGATAACTTGGAACAAATGACTGCACACAGTTTCTGTGTCACCCACCCACAGCTGCCACCTCAGAAGGCGTGGGCAGTCCCCACAGAGTGCTGGCTGGCTCCCAGTCATAGATTGTAGAGACACTGCAATGTGAGACCTGCCTCCCTCTCCCCCTAGAGCTGTGGAAAGTGCTGGTCAGCTGTGCTCTTGCCAGCCTGGTGGACAGCGCTGCTGGAAGCCTTTCTGGGCGTAGCTAGGAGACACCACAGCCTTGCCCTGCTGAGGCAGCACCTCTATGTCAGTCCCTGCCTCCTAGGAAGAACGCTGCCATGCACTGGCAAACCAGTCCTCCTTTGTCGTGGCCCTGCCCCTACAAGGGTGACGGTGGCCCAAGGCAGAGGCGGGACATGCTCCAGATGGTTTTTAACTATGAGTGCCTTTGCCTGCCACACACTTCATATCAAGAGCTTAAGCAACTTAATGAGGGCCACCTGGACTCAGTGCTTTGTCAGGTGAGCAGCAGGACTTGGCAGCCAGTTTTGAAGAGGCTCTGAGGGGTGCAAGCAGAAAGCGTGGCCCCTGGAAGGCCTGCTTGGATCCAATGACTCGAGAGATGCTGGGAAAGAGGCATGCAGGCTAGGGGCTTTTGGGCTCAGCATGGCATGTGTGCACACATGATCATCGAGATCCCTCCCAGCTAGTACTCATGTCTACATGGAGCCATGGTTTCTGCTTCCTTCCTTATGGAATGGTTTACTTCTGTAGCCATCACCGAGTCCCAGCCCCTGGGGACCCAGTGACTACTTCAGCACTCAGCAGTGAAGAAACTGGCTAAGGGTGTGGGCTCAGAAGTCCTGGCCCTGCACATGTGCTGTGCTGGCTCCAGGTGGGCCACAGGTGCACCAGGTTGTACTGAAGAAAAGGACCCAGCGCTGGGGGCCAACTGCCCTGCTGCCACACCCGTACATCCTGGACATGTTCCTCTCCTGTGTTCTTAGTAAACCCCAGAGCCCAGTTCAGAAATCATGGGGATGGCATAATGCTAGAAGGTCCCAGAGCCCAGCAAAGCCCAAAGTACCCCTGAGTTCAGGAGCATGGGGAAATGTGGCCACACTAATTCAGAAGCTCCAATTCAGGCTGCCAGGAGGTGGCATTTGGGTCCCCACCCTGCCTCCATGTAACCTTGGGCACACTGTCCACTCTCTTAGGAATGCTATGGCATCAGATACAGCCATGTTGGGAGCAGGTGTGACAGAGCAGGAAGGAAGGGACAGAGAGTTTGTTAGAGTCCAGTGTCACTCCTTATTACAAGAGGTGGGGGAGAGGCGAGCAAGGACGATGCTTTAATTGTGTGATTCTGATCTGGGCAGAGACTCTTAAATGCTTTGTAATCTATTTTTAATAAGTCATTCAAACAAGCCCAGCTCCATTTAACGTCCAATGCTGATAGCCTGCCATGCCCGCCCCACCCGGCCCCTTTGAAGAGAGACTGCCCTTCACTTCCCCTTCCCTCGCAGCACGTCCTGCAGCCTTACAGAAACCCCGGTCTAAGGAGAGAAACAATGGGCTTGCAGTCCCTTTCTTTGCCTGACTTTGGGACGCTTGGACTGACTGAGCTGGCTAGAATGCAAACATGGCCTGTTGATAGAATTCTTATCAGGGCATTTCTTAGATGTGTGGGGTGCAGTGGCATGGGCTGTGGCAGTCCTTAACTATGCCATCCAACCTCAGCCCTATTCGCTGAGTGCCACCATAGGAGACCAGCTGCCCACTTCACTCTGTGCTGAAGGACAAGTGGACAGGCCTCCCAGGTTATCCTGGGAGCTGCCGGGAACACAGATGCGGCTTCTGGCTTTCTCCTCCCATGCTCCACTCCCTGCTCTCCCTGCTGATCTCTGTAACTCCAGGCACTGCGTCCACTGCTCCCCTTCTGCTGGCCATCAGTCCCAGGGGATTCTGGGAGCCTCATGCTGGGGCCAGCTGACATTGCTGTGGACAGCCTTGTCTTGGTTTCCCCTACCTACCTTGACTTCGCTAAAACTCGTTTCCCAAGCTTCAACTATTATGGTGAGCCTTTGCCCCAGCCCTACTCTTCCCGCTGCTGGGCCCCCAAGTGCTTCGCTGACCCACTCTGTAGTCAGGAGCACAGGTGACATGAGCTAGTGGGACCTGATGAAGACTGCACTAGTGGAAGTCCTCCCTCCCCGCAGCTTCAGCTCTTTGTCTGGTGAAGAGAGCCCTGGGAATCGCATTTAGCTGAGCCACACATGCATGATGTGCAACATGGTGCTGGTTCTGTAAGGTCTGGCCACTGGGCTCCCACCGTCTGTCAGCATATCCTCCCTGCCTCTCCTCACCAGAGGACTCCTGTGGTCTCTCTCCTGAAGGATCCTCAGGGGCTCCCTATTAGCCCAGGCAATAAACCTAACCTCTTTTTACAGCATGGTATCCACTTCCTCTTCATCCCTCCTCCCACTTAGCTCTCTTTTGGTTGTTGAGCAAGGTACAGGTTCAGCCAGTAGTGAATACTCGGAAAAGTTCTCAAGTGTCGCTTAGCCAGCCAGGCATGGTAGCACATGCCTACAATCCCAGCACTTGAAGCAGGAGGATCAGTTTAAGGCCATCGTGAGCTAGATGAAACCCGGATTCAAAAAGACAAGAATTGAAGCTGAGGAGATCGGGTAAAATGCTTCTTGTGCAAGCACAGGGCCCCCCTAGGCCCTCATAGAAGCTGGGCTCTGAGGTGTTTGTAACAGAACCCAGAGTGGGTGATGGGGGCGGGAGCAGAAACCAGCAGATTCCTGTAGCTTGCTGGCTAGCCAGTCTAGCTGAATCAGTGAGCTTTAGGTTCAGTGGAAACACCTGACATGTGCCAGGTATGGTGGTGCATGCCTCTAATCTCAGTGCTCAAAACGGTATATGGCTCTCTAAGTTCAAGGCTGGCCTGGTCTACATAGTGAGTTCCAGGACAGCCAAGGATACCCTGCCTCAACAAGACAAATAAACAAACAAACCTCCCAAGCAAAAAATAAAAAAAACAAAACCCCTCCTGACTTCTACAGTTGGTACATATGTGAACATGCACATACAGGTACACAGATACACACAGATAATTTTCAAAGGAAAAGCATCACTTAGCATTCCCAGTGCAGGCCCCAAGAAGGCTAACCCACTGCTCATTCTTATCTTAGAAAAACCTAGGGACCTGATGCTCCTGAGCACCAGTATCTGGCTCCCAGCATGCATGTTGGTATCCACCATCCTACCCTAGGTGCCTGGCTCAGGCATGCCCCTAGGCATCTGTCCTCCCAGCATGCATCCAGAGCCTGTTATCTTCTCTTGCTTCCTGGGTGCCTGACTCCCAGCATGTACCTGTTCTCCCACCCTGAGCACCTGGCTCTGCTACCTACTATCTGAGTGTCTAGCATGGCACCCCTTTGGATCTCCAGAGCTTATCTTAGAGGATACACACAGCCAGCTGGATTCCCAGACCAGGCCAGTGCCTCCTCTGCATGCCACAGGAAGAAATAAACACTGTGCCAGTCCCACTGGGATGGTGCTTGTCACACTGGATCTGGACAGTGTCACAGGGCACCAGCAGCCCTTGTCTGTTCATGGAGCCTCCGTGTGCAGGAACACAGGGCTCTGCACCTAACAGGAAGAGGGAGAAGCCAGGGCTGCCAGCCAGGTGGACAGTGTGCTAGCCTGCAGGCAGGAGAGCTGGCTGAGATAAAGAGCAGTCACTCCACAGCTCACCATGGCCCGTCTCTGGTTCTCTGCATTCCAAGTCTCCAAGGCAGCCTGTCCTGATTAGCTGTGCAAACTTAATTAGTTCACATCCAAGTTTGTGGAAGGCATCCCTCAAGGGAGCCGTGTGAACAGCCTCTGGTTACCAAGAAGACCAGATTCCATGCCGAGGTGGCAGTATTAATATTGAACATACCCTACTCAGGTTGCCAGCCTTCCCCAGCGAACTCTCATCTTCCCTGTGGCTTCTTGGATGTGCCACCCTTGTAAATAATATTAAAGCAATTTCTTCTGGGGCGTCAAGAAGGGAGAAGGGGATGGTCGAGGTGTCCTGAGGCACCCTGTCTAATCCTGAGAGGTGAGCTTAAGGCGGGGCACCTCTCACCCTTGCCAAGAGCCCCGGATAGGGCCAGGTCACCTGCACTGAATGGAGCTGGCCTCACCCATTCTTGCGCATGCATCATGGGGTGGGCTTGGTTGGGTGAATGCCCATCGAGTTCTCCAGACCCCTCCAGCTGGCATGTCTGATGATCTAGGAAGCACTTCAGCTCCTGACAATTGCCCAGCTGCCCATGCGGTTTGAGGGTGTTTCAGATTCACCCTTTAGAGACTCCCCCCATCAGGGAGGGGGTGTTCAGAAGCTAGAAGCAATTTGGATAATGACACATCCTGTTCCAGAGCTTGGCCCAATCAAAGGGAATGGCCAGGCCTTTGATCTTCAGTTCCCTGGAGCACTGAAAAGATAGACACCCCCCAGGCGCCCCATCCAAAACAGGGCCCCAGCCTGCCCTCCTGGGTGTTCAGCTGGCTATGGGGGAGAATATATCCCCCCACTCAGAAGAGGGACTTCCTGCTGTGTACTCTTCCATAGAGGCAATCCCTAGATTCCTTCCCTGGGGAGCGTCTACCTTATTGACCCCACCATGGGCCTCCCTCTAAATAGTAGCTGTTTGCTTCACCTTCGGGGACCCACCTGCCCTGTTCACTCACCCCAGGGCTAGGGGGCCCACCTGCCCTGTTCACTCACCCCAGGGGGCCCACCTGTCCTGTTCACTCACCCCAGGGCTAGGGGATCCACCTGCCCTGTTCACTCACCCTAGGGCTAGGGGGCCCACCTGCCCTGTTCACTCACCCCAGGGGGCCCACCTTTCCTGTTCACTCACCCCAGGGCTAGGGGGCCCACCTGTCCTGTTCACTCACCCCAGGGCTAGGGGATCCACCTGCCC
>LOJH01037634.1:0-15222 GCA_001685095.1 Ellobius talpinus | reverse complement strand
TTCTTTATTAACCAATGAAAATAACACATAGACAGATGACCCTCCTCCATCAACAACAAATAGGGTTCTTTCTGGATTGGCCAACTACTTCTGATTTACTGTTCCAGAATTGGTTCTTCTTGGAGGTAGTTACCATTTTCTTCAACCTGAAGGCTTCCTTCCAGGACCTTCTACAGAGCTGGGTTGGTGAACACAAACTGCTTAGCTTCCTTTTTGTCATGAGATGTTTGTCTTTTTTCTTTGTTTTTGTGGTTGATAGTTTTACTGGCTACGGTACTCTAGGCTAGAATGTGTGCTCTTTTGGAGCTTGTAGGACATCTGTCTAGGACCTTCTGGCTTTCTGTCCTTGTTGAGGAGTCAGGTGTTAGTCTAATGGGTCTACCTTTATATGTGACTTTGTCTTTTTTTCCTTGCAACTATTAATATCCTTTCTTTGTCCTGTAATTTAGTGTTTTGATTCTTATGTATTTTGAAGGGTCTACTCTGTATGCCTCTTATAGCTCGTTAGGCATTAAACATCTCTTTCTTTAGATTGGGGAAATTTTCCTCTAAGATTTTGTTTAAAATATTTTATATGACTTAGAACTAGGTTTCTTCTTCCTCTATACCTGTTATTCATAGGTGCAGTCTTTTCATAATGTCTCAGCTTTCTTGGTTATTTTGTACATGGATTTTACTTAGATTTAATTTTTTTTGACTGAACTATCCATTTCTTCTACCTTGTCTCAGAACTTGAGAAACCCTCTTCTACTTCAGTCTGCTGAGAAGGCTTTCCTCTGAGCTTTTGTTCAACCTCCTCAGATTCTCATTCCCAGGCTTATTTCAGCATGGCTCTTCTTTAGTGATTCTATTTCTAAACTAAATTCTCCTTTCACGTCTTGAAATGTTTGCATTATTCCAGTCAACTGTTTGTGTTTTCAAAGACTTCATTAAGTCTTTCACATTCTTCACATTCATTCACATCTTCCTTAAGGTCCTTGAAATATTTCATAATTGCTATTTTGAAGTCCTTGTCTTGTGCTTCAGCTAAATTGCTTTTCTCAGGGTCTGTTGCAATAGGGATTGCTGGCTTCTGGAGAAGGCATATTGGTTGTTCATATTTGTGTTTTTTGATGAGACTAGTTATCTGGAGTTAACGGCATTTGTGGTATTTCTTGGAGTAACTATCTCTGCTGAGTGGGTGTTTGCTTCTTTGGTTGTTGTTGCCCCAATCTGACAGATTCTGGATAAAGAGAATGAGTTATGGTCCTCAGTCTTGTAACCACTGTAGGTTTTAGGATTCAGACTCTGACTGGTCTCAAATTGAAGTCTGATTGGAATTCTGGGTCCCGAGTCCCAAACTGTTGAAGGTAGTGGGGTTTGAGATAATCTAGCAGGCGATGAAGGGAATGACTCCGGAGGTCTCTTAAGTAGTACTCATTCCAACTCCATGAGGTGGCAAGGGGAAGAATTAGGGGTACCCTTGTCTGGTCATGGCTACTGGTGAATTAGTCGGTGTTCTCATGAGGAACAGTACTGAGAGAATGAATATATGTATATATATATATATTAAACTATGTGTTAGAATGGTTTACAAGCTGTGGTCCAGCTAGTCCAACAATGGCTGTCTCCCAGTGAAAAGGCCAAGAATTCAACAGTTGCTCATTCCACAGGACTGGATGTCTTAGACTGGTCTTCAATATGCATTGGAATCCCAATAAGTAGGTTCTAATACCAATAAAGGAATACTTCAGAAGCAGGGTAGATAAACTTGCCAATGAGAATGAAGGCAAACAGGCAAAAAAAAGGCCTTTTATGTAGGCTGCCATCAGTAGGTGTGGCCTAGATTTAAGGTCAGTCTTCTGACATCAAATGATCCAGATTTAGGGCGGGTCTTCCAACCTCAGATGATCTGGGTTAGGGCAAGTCTTCGAACCTCAGCTCAATTGACCCAGTCAAGACTAATCCCTCATAGCCATGATCACCATGACCAGATGTGGTCAAGGTGACAGCCAAGATTAGCCATTACAAGTGGTGAGGCCCAAGGGAATGGAGAGAGGTTGGAAGGGTGAGCTGAGCTGTGTAGCCACAGCTGGACTTAGGTGTTCATTCTGCTCCCTTCCTAGAGCAGAACAAAGGAGGGGAAGGAAGCACAGGTAGCCTCTCTGGGTCCCAGCCGAGTGTGATTGCTGTGGGGTCTCTGATAGGGAGTGAGTCTCGAGTCCCCCAGGAGTAGTAGCAAAGGAATGGAAATGGGCTGGAAAGAATTGCTGAGGGACACACGAGGAAGAACTTAGGAGGACCCTGGTCCCACGGAAATGGAGGTGGGCTGAGAGGAGGGACTGAGGCAGGCAGCCATGGTAAGTCTGAGAGTACCTAGAGAGACTAGCGTGGAGGAGGGGAAGGAGGCACAGGTAGCCTTCTGGGTCCCACTGAAAGGTGTTGCTGTGGGGTCCCTGGTAGAGAGCAGTTCTTTGTATGTGGGAAGTCATAAAGGGCCGGGGATGGCTTGGGGGTACGGCTGAGGAAGGCAGCAAGAAAGAACTAGGGGACCCTGGGTCTGCACCAGGAGGCTGCTTCTCAAGGCTTGGAAGGGAAGCTCTACAAGTTTTTCTTGAAGAGCAGGTACTCATGGGGTTCATATGCAAAACAATGAGAGTCCCTTGTGAGGTTTTGCTTTTCTCCCTGGCTTTGGGATGGGACTGTGAGTGAAAGACCGGACTGAATACACTTGGGAGTTTCTGCTTCCGGCACATCCGGTGAAGATTTTGGCAGCTCTCCCCCATTCCTTGGTATTGTGGGTTTATTTTGGGAAAATTGACCGTGACCTTCCTTAAAACTGTAGCTAAAAGATACTTAATAAGGAATTAAATTGGCACCATAAAAAAAGTCAAAAAGGAATAGTGTTTTCTCAGATGATGATTAAATGCATCCATTTAAAAATAAACAGAAAACAGGATCCAGAAGAGACCTAATCTGTGAGCGTGGCCCATGATGGCAGTCCACATATTCTAGTGGCCCATGAGTGGCAGTCCACATATTCTGGTAGCAAAATTAAAAAAGGAAATATGCCACGTATGGTAGCACACACTTATGATTCCAGCACTCTATACTCAGAGTAAGGAGAATCAGAAATTCAAGGCTAGCCTTGGCTACAGGGAAAATGCAAAGCTAGCCTGAGTTACAGCAGACCTTAGCTTTAAAATGGAAGACACACAAATTGGCGGCATGCTTTAGTTAACCAAAGCATTAAAACCTGTCCTTTCACTGTGACATCAGACTGCAATTTTTTTCATACTGAACTCTGAACTGCTGTTTGTATTTTGTGATTTTGGTATCTCGCCGTTCACAATAGCCACGTATGTGAGCACTAGGATGCTGGGAAGGCAACGCTAAGAAAGACCTCAGGATCCCTCAGAAACAGACATGCCTCGCCCAGAGGCTGGCCACTGGCGACTTTAAGGAAGACCGCCTCACATGGTGGAGGTGCCACCAGGTGGCTAGCAGGGTCCCTTCTCCTGCCTGGCAACAATGCAGGTTCCCCTTCTGGGTCAGGTGTTGAGCCGTTGCATTTGGGGTGCAGCTATGAATGTTTTTTAGCAGGTTAAGTGTCTGAGCCATGATTCCTCGCTCTGCTGCTCTTGTAGAGGACCCAAGTTGGATTCCCAGCCCCTGCGTTGGGCAGCTCACAAATGACTACAACACCAGCTCCAGAGGAGGCAGGGTCATCTTCTGGGCGTCCATGGGCCTCTACACATGTCTTATACACACACAGACACAGATGCATTCACAGAAATAAAGCAGTTTTAAAAATCTTTTTTGTTAAAGCCCCCAATTTTTTTTAAAAAAATTATTTTCACTATTTTGAAAGCGTCTCTCTGACCCTTTCGTCTCACCACAGCGTCCTACTTGAGCTCATCTCAAGGTTTCTTCTATTTTGCTGAGCTCAGGTCAAGTCAGCAGGGTGGGAGCTAGACGCTTAAGGGCCGCCTTTCACAGTGAGGTTGAAATGACTGGTAGGCTGAGGCCGATGCCTTCAGAGATGCCATCTTTGCATGGGTGCATGTATGCTCATGACAGTTCTTCCCTTAGGGGAACCAGAGCCACTCTGGTGTACGGTCTGCTGTTTCCGTACACCAGATGAATCTGTGCGTGACCTTATGGGCTGCTGTTTCTGTGCACCAGGTGAATCCGTGTGTGACCGCCCGGTCTGTTGTTTTTGTGCACGGGGTGAAGCCGTGTGTGACTGCACCAGGTGAGTCCCTGTGTGACCGCACAGTCTGCTGTTTCTGTGCACCAGGTGAATCTGCGTGTGAATATTGAGGCGAAGCAGAAGGCGCCTCTTTTGGCTCACTTGAACTCTGGTTCTGTTCACACTTGGCTGAGTTTGGCACCGTCTGTAATCATAGTTAATGGAAGCATTGCTGTGTGTGAGGACCTGCATCACAGGCCATAAGGTGTCTTTACCACAGTGGGGAGAAGGAGGCCCAATGGGTGGGTGTTTGCTGAATGTCTGAGGAGCTCATTAGAACAACTGCTGTTTGTTGCTGTGATAAACATGGCCAAAACTGACTTCGGGAAGAAAGGCTTTTTATTTAAGCTTACAGGTAGCTGTCCACCATCTTGGGAAGCCAGGGCACAAGCTAAGGCAGGAACCTGGAGGCAGGAACTGAAGCAGAGACCATGAAATGCTGTTTACTGGCTTGCTCGGTTACTTTTGTTATACAGTCCAGACTACCTGCTTTAGAGACGGCCTTCTCACATTAATAAGCAACTAAGAGAATGCCCATAGACAGTCCCACGGCAGTTCAGCCGAGATTCCCTTTTCCCACGTAGGCTAGGTTCGTGACAAACTGACGAAACTTACCAACATAGCACACAAATGGGCTCCATCTGTGGGTGGAAGTTGTAATCCATGGAGAACAGAGTTTATTGTGTAAACCTTTCTACATTAGTTGTGTTCACAGTGGGAATGTCTCCCCTAATAAAAAGAAATAAAAGATTTTAAAGATACGTGATTCCAAAGACTTATTATGAAATTAGAAGACAAAACTTAAGTAAAAATATTATATTGATCACTAAAGTGGTAATATTTAGGTATGTTATGATTAGATAAAGTATTGATTTTATTTGGTTATTTTTAAAAATGAAAACCTAAACTTGCTCATGAGCTTGCGTGGTTCCCACGGGGCATCAAGACTCACCGGTCATTTGTCTGCAGAATGCCAGCATGTGTCACCATACAAACTTAGCCATTGGCTTTCCCACCCAAAATTCCACCACCGTGGGAGCTATGCCAGGCTAGCTCACCCCGCAGTGCAGAATAGGCTCACTGCCAGCTGTCGTTACAGTAAAGGTCATGTCACACACATGCAATGACTCTTGACATGATCTCTGGGTCCCAAGTAGATGAGCCACGAAGCTAAGAAGAAAATCCATAACTGGTCTTGGAACACTACCAGCAAGTCAGCTTGGGGGAGCTGGGAGACCTTATAACTTGTAGTAAAATATTCACTAACAGAAACTACAATTTTACCCATTTCCAAGTGGCATTAAGAGCCTTCACGTTGTGTGACCAGCACCAGCACCCATCTCAGGAAACCTCTTCTTCCCCACTACCCTCACTCCTCGACTCCCACCCCGGACTCCCACTTGGACTTGTGAGGGCAGCAAGAACAAATGCTGGGTCAGAATGGAGAAGCGGCTGGGAACTGGAGTCATTCGCAGAGCATCATGGGAAAAGCAAAGGCCAGCATCCCCACCAAGGCAGAGGAAGAACATAAACATTCATAGAATAGCCGAGCTCTACCAGGGCTGTACACAGTGGCTGGGACTCTTCACAACACAGACTATGGAACCAGGAACTGTCCAAAAACTGAGGTGCTCAGGGCTCTCAGTACTCTGGAAGCGCGGTGCCAGGAGCGCAGTACAGAAGGAATCGCCCATTTTGTCTCAACACAGACCCTAAGGAATTTTTTAAATTCTGAATATAAATATACACAATGTAAACTGTGGGCATGTTAGGGTACGTGTGTGGAAGTCAGAGGACAGCTTGTGGGAGTCAGCTCTCATCTTCACATGTGGGCCCCAGGAATCGAACTCAGGTCACCAGGCTTGGCAGTGGGTACCTTTAGCCACAGAGAATCTCACAGGCCCAAATTTAATTTTTCTCTCTTTCCTTCCTCTCCCTTCCCCGCTCCACCCACACCCCTTTCTTTCAACTGGTGACTGAGCCTAGAGCCCTGAATGTGTTAGGCAAGCACCCTGGAGTCAGGGTGTATGTTTATAGCTTAGCTAACTGGCCTAGGAACTTCCGCTTTGAACTGTACCGGTAGAGAATGCAGGGGTGGAAGAGGGAAAGATGGAGACGGGCAGAGTAGAGAATGCGGGAGTGGGGGAGAGAGTGTGGATGAGAAGAAGGAGTTGCTGTGAGAATCTTACAGGAATTCACTGAAGTAACTTGTGAGTCTCTTCCCTTTTTTCACCCCCAAATTTCTTTCAAGTGTGTGAAATTTAATAAGTTCCTAGTCCCGATGCTAGCTGCAAAAACCTTAATATTGGTGTGTGTTGTATATGTGTATGTGTATTTCATTAACATTATCTTGGTCACTTTGAAACAAAACCTTGAAATTAATTTAAAAAGCAATCGGTTCTCCCTTGCCCAGCCCCCCTCCCACTGAGGTCTGGCTCACTCTGGTCTTCTGTGCCATCTCTCTGCCCAGTCCCCCCACCAAGCCTGGCTCGCTCTGGTCTTCTGTGCCATCTCTCTGCCCAGCCCCCCCACCAAGCCTGGCTTGCTCTGGTCTTCTGTGCCATCTCTCTGCCCAGTCCCCCCACCAAGCCTGGCTTGCTCTGGTCTTCTGTGCCATCTCTCTGCCCAGCCCCCCCACCAAGCCTGGCTCACTCTGGTCTTCTGTGCCATCTCTCTGCCCATAGGGTACAGATGCACCAGTAAGGGGTTTACAGAACTGGGCACACACCTGTCACTCTAAATCATGACTTTCTTGGTCCTTATTAGATGTCATTCTAATTAGAACTATGGATCCAACTTCTCAAAAGTTCTTTTTAACTGTTGGTCTGTAACATAAAGAGCTTCTCTGGTTCCAGCCTTTCTTGTGTTGACAGACCCAGTATTGTGAGGATGAGAATGGAAAGGACACTTGGGTAGTTCAGACTTTTAGTGTGCCATGCCTTCCCTCCCTCCCTCCCTCCCTCCTTCCCTAACTCCCTCCCTTCTTCCCCTATTCCCTCCCTTCCCCCTTTCCTCCTTCCTTCCCTAACTCCCTCCCTTCCTCCCCTCTTCCCTCCCTTCCCCCTTTCCTTCCTCCCTCCCTCCCTCTCTTCATTTTTAGAAGCTTGGGTTTTTGAATGGTAAGATAATGGAAACCTGAATCTTAAAAACCCTCTAAGTTTTCACGTGCTCCAGGAATTTCAGACTGACACCCATTGCAGCTAAGGGCTGCAAACAATGTTTAAAACTTGAATTCTTATTCCTTCCGTGTACATTGAAAAGTTTCACATTGAGAAGTGATTGATTTTCGTGTTTCACTAAATTGGATCTACTACAAAGCTCAGGCAGATTGATGTTATAGAAACAGCAGTCTTAAAGGAACTTATGTATTTAAAAAACCTTTGGGTGAACAGTGTGATTATCAGCTTCACCTGTGAGAGAAATTACCCAGGGAGATGGCGTCTCCCTCACACCAGGCTCTTTGGTATTGACAGATCCATTAGCGGGTATAATTAGAAAAGCAAAATCGGACTTGGAATAATTAGGTTAAAGTCACAAATTATGGACAGAATAATAAGTGTCGTTACTGCCGCTGCATGATGGGACTGTGTGCCGAGATTTCTTTTCTGTGTTGGGGAGATTAGTGGTTATCCAGAATCAAGTTCAGAACAGCCAGGACATTGCTTAAGTTCCTCTGAAAATGCCTGAAGAGTTTCATTTCCAGGGGGAAATGGTCTGCAGAATGTTTGGCTAAACAAAAACATAGTCATAACAAAACCAGAATCAACCATGTCCCAAGAGTATTGAGAAATATGTGGCTTTGTGG
The DNA here is from genome assembly GCA_001685095.1 of Ellobius talpinus. Classification (NCBI taxonomy): domain Eukaryota; kingdom Metazoa; phylum Chordata; class Mammalia; order Rodentia; family Cricetidae; genus Ellobius; species Ellobius talpinus. The sequence goes on along the minus strand of LOJH01037634.1, from coordinate 7,186 downwards.
GCTAGGATTCTACATATTTTTGTTCTTTATCTTTCTCTTTAATCTTGGAACAATGGTAAATTTATTTATAAGGAAAATGGTGCTCCAGTGAACAACCCCAAATAATTCTTGACAAAGACATGATGGTAGAAAAGGCTACTGTTAGTAAATCAGGGAAACTCTGGATTTCTAAAGGGATTCAAACATAATTATGTGTTTCTAGACTTTCTTCCTACTGATGCAAGACAGGAGGGAATCTGGAGACAGATATCATCAGTTCCACAGTAGTGGTCTTAAAGCTATGGGTATCCATCCGTGATGCTCAGTAGATTAGCCAGGAAGGCTTACCGCTCAGCATCCTTGCCTCTCAGTGGCCTTGATGGTGCCCATGTCAGCAGGGCGAGATTAGAGACAAGAATGGAGGAGGGGGGGGTCCATATTCTACATCGACATATATCCCAGGCAGACTCTGAAGCCTACCAGGTCTTGGCTTTGATTCGTGGGGGGTTGAAAAGTCAAAGATTAGTGTTCTGATTTCTGACTTGAAAGAATTAGACATTCTGAGAAATGGATGCAACTGGAAATCAGGCCTCATTATATTAAAAGCGAAACCCACCAAGACTCAAAAAGACAAGCATACTTTGTGTCAGAAGTGGAATCTGGAGGTGTGTGTGTGTGTGTGTGTGTGTGTGTGTGTTTACGTGGAATAGAAAAGGGACCATGAGAGGAAGAGGAAGAGGTCTAAAGGAAGGGAGTAGAGGGAGCAAGAGGGGTGCATAGAAGGAAGTGTTTGGGGAACAGAAGAGGACCAGGGATGGGGGATGAAGGAGGGCAGCGTATGTGAGTAAGAGCCAAGTGTGGTGATGAACATACATGAAAATGTCACAGTGAAACACAGTGCTTTGTATAATAATCAACAAATTTACTTTAAAAGTTTTGTGTCATTGTGCCTACACGCCCATCAGGAATGCCCAGGCCCAAAGGACAAGGTTCCTTGGGTTCAGTGGACTTTGGTTCTTATCACTCTTCTCCCAACCTGTGTCTTTTGTTACTTCTCTGTCTGGACCCTGAGGCCCCCTTGGGTACTGTACCAGACCATCTGTGTAGTGGTAGCTCACTTCTGCAACCCAGCACTCGGGAAACTGAGGCAAGAGGATCCCCATGAATTCACCATTAGCCTGGGCTTTATATGTACTTAATAGTAAATTTGAGGCCAGCTTGGGTCACACAATGCAAGATTTTTGTATTGCATATTAAGATCCCGTGGCTGAGAAGCCAGCAAGAGTCAGCTTTGCGGTACACAGGGTAGCCCAGATGAGAGGGGGTGTGTTAGTGAGGACATAACCCTCCTCAGGGTGCTACCCTTCCTGTGCAGGTGGCATTGCCTCTTACTGGAGAAAAGCAGTGGCTGGCACAGCGTTATCAGCCCTCTTGCCCTCAGCATACCAAGAAGTGCCACCTTGCAATGTAGTGGCTCATGTGTCCAGTTCCAGAGTTGGGGTCCTGATCCAAAGTGGTAACACAGGGCAACCTCACACATCTGGGATTTGTCATCCAGGGATCCTCCCATGTTCTGCTCTGGTCGAGTCTCCTGTGCTCTTGTGTGACAGCAGGAATGTCAGAGTTCTCCCTCCACAGGGCCATCCCATAGGCAGGATGTGGCCAGGTGAGCAGCGGTGGGCACAACCCTGCCCCTCTGCCAGTTCTACCCACTTGGGTGGAGTCAGCCCTTATTCCCGTGTTGGCTCTGGCTCTGACACACCCTTTCCATTCACTTTGAAAGCATTTATTGTACTATCCATTGCTACTTTTTTAGTTAGAAAATAGATTCCTTTGTTTTCAGCTGGAGATAATTAAATTGCTTCACTAGAGTTATAAATTCCTTTCCCAAATGCTTATCTGAGATCTTCATTTCATAGGAAAGGACCCATGAGATTGGGAGGGAGTTCTGTCTTTTATCCAAGGTTTACATAATCAGCAATAAAACCAGACAATTGTTACAAAACAGAATACTAGAGAGATTATTCTGGCTGGCTGGGTAGAACAGAATAGCAGCTGCAATCTTAGCCACTCATTTTTCTAACAATATTTAATAGTTATAAAGCTTATTTTCCCAATAATAACTCTGGGGTACTGACAGTTTTATAAAATCTAGGCTTTTTAAAAATTGATTTTATTATTTTTGATTATGTATATGTGTGTAGGGTTGTGTGTGGGTATGTGCCCTTCAGTACAGGTACCCACAACAACTGTAAGAAGGCATCAGATCCTCTGGAGCTTGAGTTATAGGAGCTTGTGAGCCTCATGATGTGGAAATTGAATGCTAGTCTTCTGTAAGAGCAATATTGGGCTCTTCACCAATAAGCCATCTCTCCATCCATGAGAACCAAGCATTTTGCTTTTGTATTTGTAGGTTAAGGTTCAAATGGAAACACGAAATTAAGATGTTTAATCTTATGTATAGTGTAAGCCTTTTGTATTGCACTGTGATTGTTGAGACTCATTTTTTTAACCACAAAGCTAAACTCATTCTGACTTACCAAAATTAAAGTCATAAAATTATTGACTTTTGACAGACATGTTAGATTTTAAGAAAAATTTAGAAGGTGTTATATTTTGTCCAGGAAGCTTTTAGCTCTAAGACTAATATTTTTAGTGCACTGATTTGGTAATGTGAAGGGTAAGGAGTTGGGTGGGGATGGAAAACAATCTAATGGCCGAGTCCCTTAGTGTCATCATTATCCCATCTGCCAGCTCCCCTGCCGGCCTCCACCCATTCTGAACGTGATTGTTTGGGCTTCATTGATTACACACACACACCGTTGCCATCCCATCTGAATTTTATAACCACTATTTGACGGGAGACAGAACTTTATTAGAGTCACATGGCTGTGGTGAACTGCTAGTGAGGAACATGGGAATCTGTCGTTGAGCTGGGTGTGGTTACTTGCACAGGTAGTTGCAGCTACTGGTGTGTTCCAGGCCCAGGCTGGAGACTTGAGTTTTTGCCAGGAGCCTGGAGGCTCACGGCAGTCAGTTAGTGATGAGTTTCCCTCCACATTTTCCCGTGGTGTACGGAAGGGAGAGCTCTGGTGCTGTGTGGTATTCCTAAGGATCCTAGGTCTTTTTGTAAAGCTTGTTTTTAAAGTAATAAATTAGAGGACTGTGGCTGTTAAAAAAAAGTGCTAAAAACTGCACTCAGCTAAAAGCACTTACCTAACATGCACAGGCACTGGGTTCAAATCCTGGGCAACCTAAAACATTAATTTAAAAAGTCATTAAAACTTTAAAATAGTATTTCATTTATGTGTAAAGAGAACAATGCAAATGGCTTATAAATCCTTTTCTGAAATGGTCTGTGCGGATCATAGTAGTTCTGAAAGTATAATAAATACCCAGCCCTTCTGCCCTGCTCTCTATTATAATCTGTCTCCACTGTCAGTGTCTAGAGAAATATTACTATCCCTCTGTCCATGTTTTTAGTAGAAGAGCAACCACACACTGACAGGCACCTCTGTTTTTAACGCAGCAGTGCACCGTGGACACCTTCCCGTCAGCATCTGACATTCTTGCCTTCACCTTTTACTCTTTTTGGGCTTCATCACTTGGGTGCCCGGCAGTAACTAGTCTTCAACTAGTTTATGAAGAACTCTTTGGTTCCAAGTTCTTGCTTTTCGAATGACATTGTTGGAAATAGCTTTGCCCATAAATCCTGTTTTTAATCATTAATTTTCTGCACTATTTCTCATTTTATTTTAAAAATGTTGATCTTTTATAAAAACAAAGAAAGCATGGCATGGGGGCTATCATATGTAGTTTCATCACCAGGTCCAGTAGGTTTAGCTGGACTTCTGCGGGTTCCACTCCTAGCCTTGTTTGTGAATTTTAAAATAGCTGTAAGACACCATACTTTATTTGTGCATGTCTCGATATGTATTTCCCAAGGTGGGAGTATTCATTTTCTACATCATCATTGCTTGTGGTCTGCACTCATCAGGTATCGAGTCTTTGTCTCATCTTCCAGGCTGCCTGCTGATAGTCTGAATTGTTTACTTCAGTCTGAAACCGGGATCTTGTTAAGTAGCAGGGTATGAGATGAAGCCCCTGGCCGTTGTGGGCTGCTCAAGTGTGTCATGACAGATTAGGAATTGAGAAAATAAGCCAAGGGAGGTCTGTTGCAGTAGTAGGGGTGCAGTAGGGGCTGTTGGTGGGTCTGTGATGTTCAAGTGCTATGCCCTGGAGGTGCCATGCAGAGAGAGGAGGAAGCCGAGATGTGCAGGGATGCTCATGAGGAGGAATCCACAAACTCAAAGACAGTGTCTCACGGGATAGCCGTGTCAGAACCCTCTACATGTGACAGTATCTCACGGGATAGCCGTGTCAGAACCCTCTACATGTGACAGTATCTCACGGGATAGCCGTGTCAGAACCCATGTAGATACCTCTACAGTGAGAATCTGGCCCTCCAGTGAGGGTGCTCCTCACTACTGGGATGACTTAGTGACTGTCTTGGCCCCGCTGTGTGGCTGTGACTCATCTGCTCCTGTGTGTCCATTCCTAGGAGTTGTACAAGTGATGGAGGTCCTGGACCAAGTGTCTGTGCACTGCTTCACAGTGCAGTCAGCTGCGATAAGCCTGTCTGCTTCCCCAGTGGGAGCATTAGGGACATGCAACCAGGGAGTCTATTACCCCAATAGAAACAAAATATAAAATGACTAGGATATGTTAAATATGTAATATCCATGTGACAAAACTTTAATTTGCTCCAGAGGGACCAAAAATACAACTCAAGTAAAAGTAACGCTGTGCTGTTTGTGGCCAGGAACCTGCAGCATGGTGAGCAATATCCACTCTCATTTAGGCTATAGTTTGAATATGAATCAATAAAAATATCAATACTTTTTAGGGATTAAGGGGGAAATTGGTTAGCTTATCTAAAAAATTATTTTGCAAAAGTAGTTAAACAAGGTTTCAAAAATAAACAGGAAACAGACCCAAGACATACTTAAGAAACTAACTTGGTGAAAATACTGTTGCACAAAAATAAGTTATTACAGTCATGAACAACTATATTCATTAATGGCAAAAGTCACTTCTCAATTCATTGAGGAAAAAAGGCAAAACAGGGGTCTTAGATTCATAGTGTATGCTTTGCACAAGTTAAATCTGAAATATATTTAAGATTTACATGCAAAAATGTGATACATTATACAGCATTAACAGAAAAGTTATTGTATATTTCAAGGTCTTCCTGCCATAGTAACGTGAGGAACCTCTTTGTGAAAACCCACTTTAGCAAAGCCAAAAGGCAGGTAATGAGTTGATGAGAGACACTTCCAACCTGTGTCACCAGTAACTAAGCCCCTTAATATATAACAGTTCCCATGGACCACCAGGAGAATGGATCGCTAATCTAATAAAAACTGGTCAGAGTACCCACAGCTCATAGCCAAGGAAATGCCAATTTAAATATGAAGTGTTTAGTACGAGAAGCTACAAATTGCACAGTAGGTATAGATTGCACCATACAGGGTTTTTTTTCCTTTTCCTTCTCTTATTATGAGATTATCCAGGACATGGGAAAGAAACTTTTATATATTACCAATGAGAGCAAATCCATAATTGTTTATAAAAGATCTGGCAATATCTGAACACGTTATAGTCTGTTACTCAGTACTTTCATGTCTTTTGCTTGTTTATTTTGAGATGTGGTCTCACTGTGACCCCCATTCTGGCCTTGAGTTCCCAACCCCACTGCCTTGGCTTCCAGAGTGCAGGGATTACAAGCATGCACTGTAACCCAGCTTTAGAAATGTATTTTCTATATGTGTATGCATGTGAAATCTTGCAGGAATGATATATTTATTGAAGCCACATGGAAACAAAAGCTTTTATAATCAGTGATGTAACACATAAGTAGATCTATAAGAAATAAACCAAGAAGTGCTCTGTGCACTTGGGAGCCTGAGGCAGGAAGATCCCTAAGAGTTTGAGGCCAGCCTGGTCTACAGAGTGAGCCCTCATGTCACTGAAGCAAATGAAACCGATTGTGAGCACCATGCCCAGCCTAATGAGGTACTTTCCTTATGGATCACTTTGTAGTACACAGACCGGGTGTATGACGGGTGTATAAGGTTGTTCTGATGTTTGTATAGAAAGGGGTAGATAGGCAGGCCTACCATGGATGGATTAGCAGTGGTCATTACATATCCAAAAATAGATCGTAGCCATTGCCTCTAGGGAAAGAGTGAGGGGGCTTGGATGTAGATGTTCCACTGCATATAAGTTCACACCAGTGACTTTTAGACCTTGTCTGCCCTGCTCATATTAATAAACATGCTGGAGAGAAGGCTCAGCAGTTTAGAGAGCTTTCTTTTATTGATGTCTTTGGATGAAGTGGGAGAAGATGGCTGTTTATAAAGTCTGTGGAAGGCTTAGCTGGGAAGAAGTGACCCAGAAGGTCCTTCCCAGGGCAGAGGGGACTTAGGGTTTGGATGACAGTGGTGACAGGTCTCTGATCAGCCTCTCTTCTCCCCATTGTAGCGGAGCTGCCGCGTTCCTCGGCTGTGAGGTTAGCCTCTCTGCGGGACCTGCCAGCCCAGCTCCTGGACCTGTACCAGCAAGGCTTCTCCCTGGCTGCCCTGCACCCCTTTGTGCAGCCGACGAACAGGCAAGAGAAGAGATTCCTTGAGCACCTCTTTAGGGCCATCCTGGTCAAGAAAACCAACAGGTAATGAGCCAGCAATGTCAGCACCATGTTGTGTGGAGACTGAGGCTTCTGGATGTAGAGGAGGGAGGACGGATGGGTTTGTGTATCACCACTAGGGCCTTGCATTCTGACAGGGAAGCCAAAATGGACCACCAGAGAGATGTTCCATGGCAAGAAACAAATGCCATGTCCAGCTGCAAGAGGAGTTCAAGTTCTTACCCTCTCAGCTTGAACAATGTCTTCTCAGAAGAAGCATGCTCCCAGAATCACACAGCCAGTAAAAATATAATAAAAGCATTAATCTGAAAAGCCAGGGTTGGAAACAACATTTTATTAAAGGCTTTATACAGGCTCAATGTTTCCCTCCAAAGTTTAGAAATACTTCAAAATTTTGAATTCACAAGAAGTTCTGTCAGTCACCTCTGAAGAAAACATCTCTCCCACCCCCACCTCCCGCACCAGACCCCACACTTCCTGCCCTCACCCTCACTCCTACCC